>CM051271.1:12568128-12590628 GCA_027921565.1 Artemia sinica | reverse complement strand
ACGAGTACCAATGTGGCTGTGGAAATAACCGGAGGCTGTAGACTATACCTTGAATGGGACGATATGTATGCTAGATACATGATATCATTAAGCAAATTTAAGCAGGAGGAGCGCAACTATGTTTTGCTGGAAATGTGAATATTGTGCATATAAATAAACTTCGGTCAGTATAAGATGTCCTATCGAAATATATTGATGAGAACAAAATGCATCAGTGAATATTATTGTTTGTAATTATGCTCAATAAAATTGTTTCTAAATCAAAGGTATTTTTTCTTTCTATAGTAGACTAGCGTATATTTTTTAGAGTAGAAAAAATTCTGGTTAGTCTGTAGTTGGTTGTGAGAGTGTTAGGACTAAAAAAATGGATAGATTTGAGAAAGAGCGAATCATGGGGAATCTAGTGCTTATGGAAAAACGTTTGATTCTAGATGAGGATTTTCTAGAGCTTGTCTATTCAAAGGAAGATATTTTCTCGGGGAATGCTTGTCGATATAATGAAAAGTGATTCTCATCATTAGACTATTGTATGAAGCTTCTACGTAGTGGTCCAGATGCATTTACTCAATTTATTGATATATTGATCACGACACGGCAAAATGATGTTGTGGACATGCTTTTAAACATTAGTTTAGAAATTTAGGACTTTTTTTTCATGAGAAAGATGGCGTTCAAGGATGATTTACTCCTCTCTCTATCTCAGACAATTTTTTGTTGTTGCTAGCTCAGTTTCATTGTGGCAGTGAGAGTGTCAACACATGAAAAAAAAAATGTTCCATACATGTCCGCTATGTATGTACACACTGGGCAGCTGGTCATCATGTGAGAATTGCACAATGATTGATGAGTATGATGAAAAGTGTAGATTATGCAACCCGTGTAAAAATTGCATAGAGGATATGCTGTACAAATAAAGGTTGTAATTCCTGTCTTGAAGAGGTGTGTGACTCTCATCCTAGAGGGCACCTATGCTCCAATTGCCATTATGATAAATGTAATCAGTGGGAGAATACATATCCCGGTATGATTGGAAAGAATCCTAACCGTGATTTTAGTTTATTGCTACGAGATTGGTATCGTCGTGGTTTTAGATTGTTCTGGGAGGAGGAGCCGGGTCAGCGATTCAACTGTTGGAACAACAAAAGAATATGGTTTCTACGTCATCGCTGTGAAGACAATGGGTGTTATGATTATAAGCGCACTGATTTTTATTTGGCTGTGACGGAATGTGATTCGACACTTGAGGACACTGTTTGTGAAATTGCTTCAAATAGGCAAATTGAAACATGTGAATTCTATAGAATGAATGAGAATAGTATCATTGACTATACAAAGAGATATGACAAGAGTGAAGTTACACTCTACTGTAGAAAATGTTACCCTGACATTGCAGTACATCAAGATCAGTACACTGTGAATTCAGATAATCTACCTGCATTAGTTGTTGTCGACAAATACCTATACCTAGTAGAAGATGAAATCTAAAGAGTAGAAAAGTCGTTTTTTATCGTGTATATAAATTTTTTATCATTTATTAATAAACAATTTCACATAGATTTTTAGAACATTTTATTCGTAGGGAACTAAAATCAATATTAAATACGCTTTTAAGTATATTTTCCACTAGAAAGTCATTCAATCGAGGTAAGTCAACGTAGATGTCGAGAAACTGCTTGTAGGTATAGCCACGACATCTGAACACGAAAAAGAGTAGTGCATGAAAGCCACATGTCTTAGTCGTTAAATCCTGTACTCTTCGTTGATTTTGAATAATGGTTTTCCCACTGCTTTCAATAAAGTTGCTGATGTATGGAGTGTAGAATTTATACGATAGGCCAAGAGAGATCAAAAAATTCAATATTCTTCGCTGTTTGAAAGATGCATAGCCAATGGCCAGTCTTCAAAGTCGATGGACTGCTATTAACAATGATTAGGGTATTGTTAACACTTGGAATTTTTTCAATGAAGTCCGAAGGTATACAATAAGACTTGTACTGGGACATGTATGGATCCATACTAAATACGTTGATTATTTGGTTTGTGTTCATGGTGCTAGGTCTAGTCGAACACTGCCGTCGGGTGTGATTTCCCAATAGGTTTCAAATTGACTCAATGATATTAGCGTGATACTCTCAGTCAAAGCATCGGCAAATGTACACTCTAAACGTACATTCCCTGTTCGTACTATGCTCATATCCTGAGTCCCCGACAAGTCCGAAAAATTACCCCATGATTTTTTGAAAACATTGAATCGGTTATTCCATTTTCAAATAGTTGAGAGTCATGATCTAGGGATTGCATGGTCAACTCGTACAGAGTGCTATAGGATTTTTTGTCAAAAGATGGAGTGTACAGTGGAATGCCATTCACTTTGCACACAAGGCTAGATAGACCGAAAAAATTAAAATCATGGGGGGATTCAGTCCAGGATCCAACGGCACTGCCACTCTTCACAAAGGCAAAAGCCAATTTTGATGGGAGTTCTCCATTGATAAATGATGAATCGCTATAGCTACGAGAGCCGGTGGCAATGTGACGTTGATTTGTGATCTATGGGGGACAAGAAGTTTAATGTTGTTACCATTGGCTCTTAGCTTTTCCACTGCCAATGCAACAGAGCTCATAACCTGTTGTTTTCGGACGTGGAGAATTGCCGATGTGATAATGACATTTGCATCGGGTGCTGCAGGAAGTGTTTTTCTCAAATGAAATTCGATGGGGCCAGTTGCAACTTTATGTCAATCTTGACATTGGGGGGTAACCATTGAGATATATTGAATATCTCATGATTTAATTTTCCAACCAGATGATACTCCTGGCTCACTGCAGTAGTCAACTCACCATCAGTATCAACACCTGATCGATCTTCATAGCCCAATGATTGTCCTCTCAACTCCTTGTATGCCTTTGGTGTCATCATCATAAATTGTATGTAGCTTGTATAGTTTGATAAATTATTGCTAGTGCTCACCAATGTTCTATTAATAAATACATTAATTTGTTTGAATAGGTTGTGTAGAATACAGTTTTCCTAGGAGAGACCGTCGGCAACAGTTGGAGTTGTATTATCTGACTTTTTCTTCACCACAACATTTAAATCAATAAATGTTGATGACAAATCAATGAAATAGTCTTCATTGGAAAATATTTGAAAGTGTATATTTTCCGAGAGGGGTTGTTGGGGATGAAATTGTTCATAGTAGCCATACTTGACACTGACATCAACATTTTCAGCATTGAATAGATTCAATGAGGAGCTGATTGATGGATATGATTCCTTGTGGGGGAGATAAGTCATCTTAAGAGAAGAAATCCTTCTTTGATCTAACAATCTTTTTCTTTTTCTTCTTCTTCTGCTTATTGGTCTTCCTTGCTTTATTCCTCAAAGTCCTTTTTGATGTCCTTCGCTTCCCGCCTGGGTGGAGACTGATAAGTGAATGACGTGCACGCATCCTTTTCAATCCCTCCCCATTTTTCCGAGATTTTAATTGCTCACCAACGGCTCTTGCTGAAGATCTAATATTTTCCTTAACACTTTCCTTGAAATTCTTGCCCGACCCCCAGTCCTGTAGTGTGGAGGCAGCAAAATTTGATGCAGCAGGTACAAGATATTTTCTGGCAAGGGGTAGTGCAGAACGAAATAGCCTAGCAAACCAGCTACCAAGACCATAGCCAGACATTGTAGTACGCCCCTTGTAGTAGTCAATCCATTGTCTATTTGACGTGGACTCAAAGCACCAACATAGCAATCGATATCGGGGCAGACAAATGGAATTCTTCTATTGTTCATTTTAGGTGATTGTGCTGTCGCCGATAATGGGTCGAAAATGACATGTAATCACTGCTAAGCCTTTTGTTTTGCTAGAGGATCACCCAATTCACTTCTTAGTGTTAACTGACAGAGTTCCAAATACGAAGTGTTTACAGGAACATACTGAAGATGCTTTATATTATAGTGATGAACAAGTTCATGAGTTGTTTTTTCGTTCAAGAACACGTAGGAGGGTGACATTTGAATTACCGACTCTCGATGTTTCCACAAAGGATGCATAGAGAAATATGCAAGAGTCCGAGGCGAAACCAGGTGGATAATCAGCAAAAATAACTTGATCCATCCCGTAAACAGTGCCAGCATTTTTCCCATTGGTCACATTCTGTTTAAAGCCAAGAACATCTCTCAGATTATCATTGAGAATAATTATTTCAGTGTCAACAGGTGAGGTAATGTAAATCCTATCGTGTTCCAATGAATAATTAAAATGGAATTACCATTCCTACGATGTAAGATTTTTCTATTGATTGTACGACACAAATCTGTTATATTATCGTATTCAATATATTTCAATTTGGCATGTGGATATTCGCTAGATTTAAGTGCTTCAACCCATTCATAGTCGACAAAGAGTGTCCAATCAAATGGTATAACTTTTATATCATACACACGATCCTTTCTAAGGATGTCATAGGTATTTTTGAGAATACAGTCGACAAGGGCCACTTCATACGCACCGTCAAATTTGATGGCGGGGGAGAGTTTTGTCCAAAAATCACTTGTCGTATTCAAGTCGTTGTAGAGAGGATCGGAAACATTGGACATAAAAGTTACATAGAAATCATTGGGCATTGTCAATATCTTCAACAGCGATCCAAGAATCAAAATCAAAGTTGTATCCTAGCCACCGAACAAGTAACTTTTTCTTACCCCTGCGAGTACGAGTCTTTAATATCTTTTCAATTTGATAGATTTCACTATTATTTTTAACTTTTTGTAGTTCATAGTCATAAAAGCCGCCGAGAATCTCTCTTCATCTTGGTATCGCGCAGGCGATAAGTTATGGGTTTAGTTTCTAGGATTTTTGACACTTTAAAAAGTTCTGTGGACCACAAGTAATTCCCTTTTCAAAAACATTAGTTGTTCTATTAATTCGAACAGTATCACCAACATTGAATTTATTTTTCTTCTTGACAATCGTTTCATTGGAATATTGTTTAAAGAAAGGTGTCAATTGTATCATGATCAGAATGATGAACTTCCGTTGGGGTTGAGTTGGACAATGATCGATGAGGTCGTTGATTATAAATCAACATGATTTTATCTAAATCATGAATAAAAGCCGGTGTATTTTTCAATGTACAATATCTTGAAATTAAAAGTCGAATAGTTCTTATCAATCGTTACGGCCAATGCAGCCTTTATAGGACTATGACTATGATAGAGCAGTGTACTATATTTCACTAGTACTTTTGCAACATGGGGATTAACAAATTCACTACCACGATTCGTTTGAATTTTTTTATATGAATCCTGTTCGAGAATACTTTCAATGGCCTGGGCAACTTCAACGCCTCTCTTTGTTCGCAATGGAATTGCATATCAATAGCGACTAAAAACACTGATTGCAAGTAGAATGTACTTGTACGGTGTATTGTGACGTCTTTGAATCTCATCTAGAGTTAGGAAATCTGCTTGCATTATATGCAATGGGAAAAAGGCTTTAGTTTTTCGATATTGATTAGCACGAAGTCTATGATTTCTATGCAGAGTGTAACTTGATTCATTTTGTAGATAGTCTTGTACACTTTTAGTGTGAACACCAGTGACCTTGGAAAGAGTGTGGGGGAACTTAAACTCCCCGCTTCACCAATACTTTCATACACACCTTTCAGAACTTCAACAATTTTGAACGTAAACACGTTGTGTAACGTCCGCTACCCTTTTGTATACTAGTTGTGGTTGGTGATGGTGACATGATACGTTTTCGCTTTTTCCTTGCCACCATTGTCAAGTTTCCACTAGGTGTGCTAGTATTTTCCAAGATTGATTTAAAATCTTCTTCTTCTTCTTCTTCTTCTTCCTCTTCATATTTTTAATGGTGTTGTTGATGTTGATGATGATGGTGCATGTTCATTTAATTTTTTTTTAGAATTTGTCTATTGCTAATAAGACTTTTGGGGAAGTTTAATGTATTTAGAAAGTTGTATAGATGAGCGTCAAATGATAATAGTCCTTTACGATTTGTAACCATATCATAGATTAAATCAAGTAGATTATAGCTCTTGCCCTGAATTATAATCCCTTTCCCATTGCTCTCAACTTGAATATGATCTTGACCACTTTCCGTGAGATAGGTTAGGAGTCGTTTACTTTGTTCACGATATGAGTGGGGCATTAGATTTCCGATTTTCAATACAATTGAATCCAATTCCTCCTTCTTTAATTGTGTTCCAGTAGCAGCAGCAGCAGAATCCTGAGGAGATGATTCTTTTTTGTGATCAATACCAGTGGCCTTCGCACGATAGGGCTTATGTTTGTCCACTCGGCGAAGTGCATCTTGAAGTAAAAGACGTTTATTATCATCCTCAATATTCTCATTGTCAAGGAATTTACTCAGATTGTTCTCAAAGTGTTCCACAGGTGAGAGAGCGAGTTCTATTGGAGTCAATTTATAGGGTTTTGCCATCTAGAGAAAACTGTTTACAAGTCCTGCAATTATTGGCAGTAAAAGTGTGAAAAAGCTACCACCCGCCTGAAGAAGTCGTTTCTTTTTAAAATTCTTTCCTTTCTTTTTTAGAGGCCAATGTACGTACAATGGAACGATGTTGCTTTGCCTGTTGCTTAACTACTTCTGGCAGTTGAACATTGCCCTCGGTCAAATTTAAACAAAGTTCAGATATTAGATTAATGAAATCATTGTCAATACCATGTTTGAGTATGGCTTTCCTAAGCGAGGGTTTTGAAGTGCTTAGAACTGAAAACAGATGTCTATTTTCATGTAGTTTCTTCAGTGTCATGATAGCAACTAATAGGTCTTTTTAGTGTTCACGGGGAGATATACTGTAATTTCATTGTCGAAAATATCTGTGACTACACGCAAATCCTCAGGTGTATTTTGATTAAGATCCAATAGGATATAGCCGTAGGGTTTATTAGTTGCCTGATTGTATGCTGAGAGCAGAAATTTAGGGGCGCCTGGATAGATTTGTTTATTGAGAGTTATTAGGGAGCTAGAATCACGAAAAACTCTGTAGATGATATAGTAGGTGCAGTTCAATGGAAGTGTTCGCATACATTTGCTCTGATGAAAGAGATTGTGTAGAACCAGAGTAACGGAAATCTGTTCAAGATGAGAGCGAACGGTGAACAATTGCATTATTTCCTGGGACCATTGTTCAATAAAATTAGCCAGATCGTCAATAATCAGCCAAGAGTTTTCTTCAATAATGTTGAAAACATCAAGTCCCTGTATGAATTGTATCTGCAGCAATCCCGTCGTGGCAATTGCTTTTATTTTATCGTATGACTCCTGCCAACACTGTAACAACAGTAGATTTTTTTCGGCTTTTCCACAAACATTTTATCACAATTTTTAATTATTTTAGTTAAGAGTGTTGTTTTGCCCGACATTGACGGTCCACACAGAAACGATCTGAATGGTGTTTTAAATTGATACATGTTCCCTTCAATAGTTCACCTGGACAACTAACTGTAGACTATAATTGTCTAATGACTAAATAATTTCCCTACTAGTCCGTTCGAGAACAAAATTAATAAAGAATCATATTTCTTGTATTATAAAAAACAACACTTTACAGAAAACAAAGAAAAATACACTTTTTAAATTTATTTATAAAAAAATGCACTAGAAAAAGCACTTAAAATAATATCACTTTTTCTTTTCAATGCAACATGTATATTTAAAAAAAAAAAAATCTGCTCTAAGTAAAAAAAAACGATAACTTTGGTAGTGGCGGTGCCTCCCCCCCCGCCCCCCTGCTGCCGCAAGGCCCCCCCCCCAAAGGCCGTGAGCCCCCCCCCACAAGGTTTTGGGAAAAATTTACTGGACTTTATTCAAACCGAGACTTTCCCTATGGATAACACATTCGGCCCGGTCTGAAGTTAAATAGTGCCCAAGGGGGAGGGTAGTCACACTGTCTTGACAAACATAGACCTTGTCGGAAATGGTACTCATGGCAATTTTTTCTACATTTACAGTAAAGTTCCTGTAGTTGAGGAACGAATTGCCAGCAATTTGGCTCGTGGAATTGTATTTTGAACAATACAATAATTCCTATAGATATCCATGTCGAAATTCTTATCCACATAGCGCGTGGGTACTCCTTTGCAACGTTTCTTGATTTCCTCGTCGTGTGTCTGCATAAAGTACACCTTCGGACTTACAAACATACTACGGGAAATCATGTCGCTTCCCGTTTCTGATTTAAAAAATAAAAGCTGACTTGGCGCCCGACGTTTCACTAGCTCTGTTTAAAGCCCACTCCAATTGGTGTAGTCCATCCGTGAGCTGATAATTTCACCGTGCGCCAAATCATCAAGTAGATTTGGGGTTTTTACTTTTAGCAGTAGAGAATCTGTGTCCCCGTAGCAGACCTCTACTTGCCCCTTCTCCGGCCACTGTACCCTAGCCGCATTGTAGTAGAATTCCAACATGAGCTTTTTAGAGATCTCCAAGATCGCACTGCCTGCAATATTTTTATTCAGGACAATGCTTCTTTTTTTCTATTCAATAGTACCATGTCCAGGCCAATGATTGTGAAGGAAGTGTAATTTGGATCGGCAATAATTCGAGCACATTGTTTGGGATCGGTCACGACGTCACAACGATTCCTATTGCGAACACTCTCACACATTTTACCAAAAGCCGAATTCAAAATGAGCTTATAAATTTCTTTTTCGGGTTTCGTTTGTGCTTCAGAACGTTTCTTGACAAAGGTGTCAACAAACGTTTTCAGATAGGGTTTTTGGCTAAACTGGAGGGCTCTATGAACCTTTGTGACGTTGAAACCGTTGTTGCACATCCATTTTAAAGCACACATGATGTACAACAATATTTTTTTCGGCAGAAGTTCAGCAATACGTTTTTTGTTTTGAAGGTCATTGCGGGGCTCAATGAGTCCCTAGTCACAGGTCTATTGATGCATGGAAAAACAAAATCCTTTACTGAATCGTGAAGCTCAACCGGTATTTCCCCATCAATTTCAAAAAAACCATCCAACCGGCCCATTCTCCTCAACACTGTCAATGTTGGGGAAATGCGGAGCTTGAGGGTCATTGAGCCATTTATAGTCATCGCAAGGTAGCGTATAATGGGACATGGCCGAGGGGTAGAGAGAATTCATATCAAGGAAAACTGCATCCGATTTTGTCCCCGTCTTATCTCCAGTTGGATCAGTTTCCAAGATACGATCCCCGTGAAAAACGTATCCACCCCTCATTGACCTCTAAATGAACAGGTGGTGATCGATGTCAGTGATTAGCCCAATTTTTTCCCCGCTAATTTTTAGGATGCGGTCCATCACCAGATGAGGAAATGAAAAATAATATCCTAAATCAAGTTTAAATTCCCCATAGATTTTGTCAGTATTTTTACACATAATGTCTAACAAAGTTAACACATCACTCGACAAATACAGCTTGCAGTAGTCAAACCCATTTTTACACCCTCCCTCTGCCCACACTTTTTTTTAGCAAACTGTATTCATCGGGGGTGCACCTACGATCGTGTAGACTGTCGTAAAACTTTTTTTTTTTTTTTTTGATTCGATCGAGGGAATAGTTTCCTCGGCGAATCTCGACATGGATCAATAATAATCATAAGGATATATGCCCTTGACCGTCAACAAATCATATAAATCATTGGAAATTGTTGCTTGAGAAGGGGGAAAGCGTTGCAGCCGTCATCGTTTTTCTGCACTTGAATTAATTCGCTCAATGATTTAGGAAAAAAACTGTAGGAATCTAAAAAGCGAATTTTATTCGTGTACTCAATGTCGTCTTCGACAAAATCTCCACATAAATTCCAAAACAAGCAACTTTTCCGACGATTTAGGAATGATTTTGTAGGAAAAGCTGTCTATCACCCATGCATCATCCACTGTTCCATTTCTTTGAAGATGTGCCATTGCTGGTAGCACATACTTCAGATCGTAGTTAGAATTATGTATAAAAACCGGAAGAAAATGCTGCTGTTTAATTTTTAAATTACATGAATTGTGAGCCCACCCCGAAAGTTACTTTTTCCCGTTGAATTGGGGTCAATAAAGATGATTGTGATCCTGGACAGCGTCTTTTGGGGCAAGGGCACCCCTACAAACCCAACAAATTGTCCCCTTTTCTAGTGCCAGTTGCTCCTTATCTGATAATGACATTGGGTAGTTGGTGTGACGCAATCGTGAAATTGCACCGTTTGCTGTTTTTATTAAAGACACCAATAACTTTCCATGCTACCCTCCTCATCCATAGCCAAAAAAAAACTCTTCCAGCTGCATTTTATTATTGGAATCGCGACGGGCATGCGCATCGGAACACGCAACTATTTTGTGTTCCTTGACTATATTTGGCCTTGATGGGTCTGATACCTCCACCAGTCTTGATTCACAATACAAAGATACTTTATCAACTTGTAGCAGGGAATTTTGAAAGTTTTTAAATTGTAAAGTATCTTTGCCTTCTGCCGGCATTTCTATTCTTTGATTGTCATGAATTTTACAATGTCTCATATGATCCGAGAATGTTCCCTCAGATCTAAATGAGGAAAGGCACATGGGGCAATAGTGACATTCTCCTTTCTTCGTACTTTGGGATAAGAGTCGACTTATTGCCGTAACGGGGAAAAAATGACCATAGGAATTTACATCTTTGGGGGGTTCATAAATAACCCAGACCCAATTTTTATCATTATCTACCATCGGTGTCCTAACTGAATATAAAACTCCTTTTTTATTTGTTTTCTTTTCCCCATTTACAAATTCTGTGTCATACTGGAGAACAACCACCCCTAACCCAAGATTTTCATTTGTATTTTCAAATATGGTTATTTCTTTTAAAGACACCGGATACTTCCCCTCTAAACAGTCAAAATTTACTTTAGGGAAATTTTCACCACCGTTACGAGCAAGTCCGTCGAGATTTTTCATTGATGAATCATCTTTTAATGTTTTATGGGCTGCTGCTAAAAAATGCATATTTAAAGCATTGCAGCCCCGTGTCAAAATCTGAAACCCTGAACCCCTTTGGTAGCCGACAAATCTGGGTGGCATTTTATCGTCGACTACCCGCTCCCCTTAAAATAAAGTTTTTTTTAAATCTACTGAGATTCAGATCCATGTGTTCAATGTATAAAATTGTGGACCCGCTTCCCCTCTCGTTAAACGTGTCCAAAGTCGATATTAATTTATTAACCCAGTTGAAAAAGTTACCCTCAAATTCATTTAGACCAGGGTAAAAAGTTTGGTTGCCAGTTGAAAAATGAAAATAAAAACTGTCCCCAGATGTCCCCTTTTGTAAATAAACTTTTTGATTTACCGATGCTTTAATCCCCCTGACCCCCCCCCATTTCTGAATCTGAATCTCAATAAGTGCTCGAATTCGGTCAATGTAGGTATGAAGAACATTTACAGGGTCTGTTAAAATAACGCTCCCGTCAACCACGTTTTCCTCGGGAGGATTAAAATCTACCCTATGTATTTGTAAGTGACCTAGAGCAGACTTAACAAATAAAATTCACGTAGTTCCGGGGACGTGACACTATTTTCATGTCCTGCACCTATTTGCACAGGATCCAATTCACTAATTATAAAGTCATCGTCGAAAATGTCCCCGTAAACATTAGGTCCAACAATTTGCATAAGGCTGTCCATTTCTTCAGTTGTAAATTGAAAATCCAAGGGGATACTAAATGACGTACCTTCACTAACATCATCCGGCGAGAGGGACAATTACCCATGATACTCTGAAGTCCCGGGCCAGGGAAGGCAGTTGTTTTCGTAGCTTCTCCCTGAAACTAGAAAATGAATGGATTGAGTTTTTTTTCTTTGACGAAAGTTTTATCACAATTATAGCACACTATTTTTTTTCTTAGTTGGATTTATCAAACAATTTTTTTTTCTTTGAGGAAAGTTTTATCATAATTATAGCAAACTATTTTTTCCTAGTCGGATTTATCAAACAATTGTTTTTTTAGGAAAGTTTTATCATAATTATAGCACACTATTTTTTTCCTAGTCGGATTTATCAAACAATTGTTTTTTTTTGTTTTGAGGAGTTTTATCATAATTATAGCACACTATTTTTTTTTCCTAGTCGGATTTATCAAACTTTTTTTTCTTAATTGGATTCTTATTTATCAAACAAATGCATAATAAATTACGAATTTTTCCTTATAGCATTATTTACAGAACAAATGCATAATAAAATTACAAATTTTGTTAATTACATACACACAAAAACACAACAAAATAGTCAAAATCAATATGTTATTATTGAATTATGCAATACCCATTATACTTCAATGACATTTCCGTAGACAGAAAAATAAGCACGCATGCACCGCACACACACATACACACACACAAACAAACACACAACAAATAGTGAAAATTTCATTACGTTGTTATTGAATTTGCAATATTTTTATACCACTATCTAAATGAATTATCAAGTAGAAGAAAAATAAGCAGCGCATGCCCGCTCACACAAATTCAGACAATACACAAACACACAACAAAATAGTGAAAATCATTGCGTTGTTATTGAATTTGCAATATTCATTATACTATCTCAATGAATATCAAGTGGACAGAAAACTAAATAGCAGCGCATGCACCCGCACACAAACATACACAAAAACACATTACAAAATAGTGAAAATCATTTTGTTATTGAATTTTAACCGATTATTAAACTATCTCAATGAACCCTATCAAGTAGACAGAAAAATAAGCCTCCGCATGCACCGCACACACACATACACACACACACACACACAAACACACAACAAAGCTAGTGAAAATCATTACGTTGTTATTGAATTTGCCCAATATTCATGCATTAGCTATCTCAATGAATTATCCGTAGACAGAAAAATAAGCAGCGCATGCACCGCTCACACACATACACACACACAAACACACAACAAAATAGTGAAAATCATTACGTTGTTATTGAATTTGCAATATTCATTATACTATCACTCAATGAATTATCAAGTAGACAGAAAAATAAGCAGCGCAATGCACCGCTCACCACAAACACAAGAAATAGATCATACACACACACACCCTACACACACACACACACACACACACAAACACACAACAAAATAGTGAAATCATTACGTTTGTTATTGATTTTGCAATATTCATTATACTATCTCAATGAATTATCGAGTAGACAGAAAATAAGCAGCGCATGCACCGCTCACACCTACAAACACACAATAAAATAGTGAAATCAGCCGTTGTTTTTGAATTTGAAATATTCATTATACTATCTCAATGAATTATCGAGTAGACAGAAAAATAAGCAGCGCAATATTTCACAACACACACACCATTTTTTCCCCCAACCCACAAAACTCAATTCCTCCTAGCATTTTTTTTTAAAGTAAATAATCATGTATAAGGTAGAGGTAAAATACCTACATTTCCAAATTGAGACTGCACTTGTACATCTGAAGCCCCTGGCAAAGCATGAAGGGTGGTCCCCTCACGATCTTGAGTAGACAAGACTGATGCATTATGAGAAAGCATCCATTCCCTCTTGAATTTTCTGCCAGGTTGCATAGAGGTCTGTGCAGAGCTGACACTGGCATGAGAGGGTCCTGGTTGGTCCAGAGAACTTGTAATAGAGCTGGCATATCTGATGATGGATGGTCTTGCAGCTTGCATCGATGTGGTATCACCCCATCTTGGTCTCTTTTCGGGGGAGAGTAATTGTATGAATCCACTTCCTCCTTAAAAATGAAGAAAAAATTTAGTAAGGAATAATAACCCCTTTTACAGATAAATTGCCCTCTAGAGTTTATCCTGATGTTTGTAGCGCTCTATGTCTTAGCGCTTTAGAAAATATTAAAAAAGCTTCTAAAGTAAAAAATTTTGAGTTTGGGGGGGAAGGGGGATTTCAAAAACATCTTGCCATAACATAATTTGTCTTCTAAAGTTGATTTCTGATGTTTGTAGCGCTCTATGTCTTAGCGCTTTAGAAATATTTAAAAAGCTTCTAAAGTAGAATTTTGGAAAATTTGAGTTTGGAGGGAAGGGAGATTTCAAAAACATCTTCCCATATATAAATTACCCCCCTAAAGTCGATTCTGATATTTGTAGCGCCCTATGTCTTAGCGCTTTAGAAATAATTAAAAAGGCTTCTAATGTAGAATTTTGGAAAATTTGAGTTTGGAGGGAAGGGAGATTTCAAAAACATCTTCCCATAATATAAATTACCCCCCTAAAGTCGATTCTGATATTTGTAGCGCCCTATGTCTTAGCGCTTTAGAAATAATTAAAAAGGCTTCTAATGTAGAATTTTGGAAAATTTGAGTTTGGAGGGAAGGGAGATTTCAAAAACATCTTCCCATAATATAAATTACCCCCCAAAGTCGATTCTGATATTTGTAGCGCCCTATGTCGTTTTTTATACAAAACTTTAATTTCTTCCCCAAAAAAAAAACTTTGAATACGATTTGGATGTATATAAATTCTAAGTTTAGTGCACTATTCTTTTAAGTAACAATTTTAATAACAACTTTAATCTATATTTTCAACATGTCTTGAAACAGACAAAGACATGTGTTACTAATCTCGGTGATAACACAAGCGTCCCAAGTCTGTTTTTCTAAAACTAACCGTTTTCTTATAACACAGCTGGTTCTATTTAGATCGAAAAAAAAGAGAACAAATCTTAAATGCACAATTGTGAAAAGGACATTTTGAACGAGATAACTATTTCTAAACAATTAAACTCGTAAACATAGGAGGAGGGGATGTTATTTACATAATAGAAAAAAGAGCGTACTTTACGTTTTTCTAGCGGGTATACTCATCATATTGTACAGTTTGTATTGTTGGGGGGGGGCTAAGTCCCCCTGAAATTTGAATTTACTGGTAAAATGATTTTTATTTGGAAATAAATTAAGAAATTCAGTAAGCTGTACTCACATTGAAAATTGACGGATCCATTGCTCCAAAGTTAATAATATTCGATGTATTATCTAGAATATATCAAATCATAATGAAAATTAAATCCTAAGGTATGGGCATTTTTATACAAGATCTCAAGGACGAATAAAAAATGGATGTTGGCTCGAAAAACACTCTGGTTGAGTTACATAATTTCAACTATGCTCCCAAAACTTGTTGGACTACTTTATGCCGTGCCAGCTTTTTTTTAAAAAAACAGTCTGCTTGAGTTATATAATTTCGACCATACTCTCAAAAACATGTTAGACCACATTATACCTTGCCAACTTTTTTTGCAATGTGCATGTGATACTGTAGTGCCTCAGACGTGGGTTTTCTTGTACGGTTCTTGTATAATTCCAGTGCAATTGATATCAATAGCAATAACCAGTCTGGTAATCTGCCTTGGAAAGGTGCCAAGGAACATAAGGCCATAGAATTCCATAAATACACCCTACTTTATAAGGATTTGGGTTTATGTAAAAAAATGATATCGACTTCACTTATATTCACAACTGAGACTCAACCTCTTATCTGGAATTCTTCCTGATTTCTACACAAACAAACGCTGAAGCAATGACAAAAAATTGATGATTGACATTAATTTATCTAACCATTTCCTAATTATCAATACAATCAAACTCTGCGGTCCTGTCCATGCCCCATGTCAGGACTAGGAGTCGGTTAGACTCCCAGTTTATAATCCCAATTTATTTTTGCTTTATTATTGTAAATCAGTTTTTTTTTTGCACCGCAGCAAACACTTCAATTACAGTATGATTCAGAGCTTGATGGTGTACAGGGCCGTACCCAGAGAGGGATGGGGAGGGGGTTGGATTGGGGGGGTGGGCTGATCCCCCTCTCCCGAAATGTTTGTCTGACACGTGAAACGTAACAAAAATGGATACAAACAAATTTTGTTAGTAAAACCCCCTCAGAAAAAAAAAATCCTGGGTACGGCCTTGATGGTGTACCCAAACGTTCAGACCTTATTATATGTTTCTTAGTGCCAGCGTCAATGGTAAAAGAAGCTACAAAAAACCTAAAAAAATATTCAAGAGCTTTAGAAGAAGTCTGCGGTGTGAACTTGTTTTATGGTTGTAAGCACACCTTGCTTTGCTTTATCTGGTGACTTTTTGCTCTGGATTAGTGCCTTATGTATTTTCAGTATGTAGAATGTTGTCCAGTACTGAAACAGGTAAGGAATCGGAAAAATGTACCTTATACCGTCTAATTTTTTGTCACCCCGATATTGTGTAAATTAATGGAGCTGCTTATAATCAAAGATGTACATAGTTCCACTCACGGTTTAGGCTATGAAGCTGGCCTAAGTGAAGATTATGTACCTTGTCTCCTTACACATCCGCTCATTGATGATAATGATAAGGATGAAAAGCTTATATTGGCTGCGCATGATGTTACGAGAGCTTTTTATCCCAGTGTACATGCGCACCTCCTTTTAAGTGTTCTTCAGCAGTATAAGACTAGTGCAATAAGGCTTATAGGTTTATAGATCTGTACCGAAGTTAAAAATAGTTATAAATATTTCCATATTATCTAATCCGACTAATAGGCCTGTAGTATTGATAGATGTTTGACTTTGACTTTCTCACAACTCTTTTTTTAAACAATAAAAACTTTAGCGTAAAGAGCGAGGCGTTGAGGAGGGCACAGCCTCTTTCATATACGGAATAATTTCTGTTCGTTTTAAGATTTAATGTCGCTCCTTACTTTCAGTTTAAAAAACCTTTTTTTTTATTTAAAGGCTGCGAAAGCGGGGGGGGTTTGGGGGGCGGCAGCCCCCCAACTGTGCCTCCTAATCCCTGTACGTTTTAAGGTTCGACCTTGTAACTCAGCCTCTTTAACTCTTTAGAAAATGTAGTTTTTTTTTCAAATAATTTCTGCACGTTTTTTGTACAGTTTATTACTTATTATTGCTTGACTAACTGTTTGCTGATCATGTCAGGAGTTGAAAATGGGGGGCTGCCGCCCCCCAAACCCCCCGCTCTTTAACATTCTTGTGTTAAGGCTTTTAATTCCTGAATACTCAAATCACGTCGTACAGGGTGCCTCCTAATCCTGTACGTTTTAAGGTTCGAACTTGTGACTCAGCCTCTTTAACAGCCCCCCCAACTGTGCCTCCTAATCCCAATACGTTTTAAGGGTTGACCTTGTAACTCAGCCTCTTTAACTCTTTAGAAAACGTAGTTTTTTTTCAAATAATACACATAAACAGGTTAGACATGCTTTGTTATGAAAATTGACGCGCAGATATTTTCATAACAAAGCATGTCTAACCTGTTTATCTGTATTATTTGAAAAAAAACTAAGGTTTTTCGTAAATGTAAATTCGGGGGATAATTTTTTCGGTCTGAAAATATCAAAAGGCCCTAACAGGTCGAATTCTGCTTCCAATGAGTCCTCATTCAACCGGATCCGTTGCCAACTGTGGCCTGTAGGCGTGGCTAAGAAAAAAAAAAAGAAATGAATTTTAAGTGGCTATATTTGGTTTTTTGAAAACAGGGAAGGAGTGTTCAGATTGAGCTGAAATTTCGAGGATAAGCTCCCGGGCCCTAGGAAAGCTTAACCTCTAAATTTCAGCCCAATCGGACAACGTTAAAGGGGGCCTGTGGTAGGACGGTCCAAACTTCCGGCCCAGTTTACCCCATGAAGATAAAGTCGGAGGAGGATGAAATTTTGCAAGTTTCTTAGTTTGAGCTTGGGCTACAAAATGCGATTACCGCCGTCTCTCTGCGACCTCTAGGACCTAAAATCGCTTAACATTGTGGTGGGTCGCCTCTTTATAGAGGCACAAGTGTGCCTCCTTGATTACTGATCTGGGCATTCAATTCCGTCAAATCTCAAACTGACTCGTTCAGGTCTTGTTCACCATATTTCTGAAAAGGCCTACCCGTACCTACCCGTATGGCCCTACCCGTACCTACAGACTCATCGTGTGCAGTAAAACCTATGCTTAATATTTTTTACTTGTTTGCTCTTATAGCGTCTTCGTTATCCTGCAAATTCAGTCATTATCTCCCTTGTGGCCCATCCTATCGGAAGGGGATAAAAGAGCTCTCCGTTTTCATTATTATAAGCATTCTTAAACCTTCTTTACCTCCCACCTCGGACCAGAAATTCCAGAGAAACAGTAAATTATGAAGCTACAAATTCTCTTGCTGCTGTTATTGAAAAACAGAATAAATTTAGAAGTTCGTTTGATCCGAACCATGGTTTTTACGTGTTATTTTATTAAAGTATATTCTATCTCTTTCGTTTTAGTTGATTTGCTAAAAAAATCTTCTTTTTTGTTGTTGTGCATATTGTATCGCCATTCATATTTCTGTTTTTTCCCCCTTTGTCTTTTTTATTACTACTCTGTTTAGTGATATTTAAAAAGGGAAATAACTTTCGAAAAAATAGGGATATATATATATATATATATATATATATATATATATATATATATATATATATATATATATATATATATATTATATATATATATATATATATATATATATATATATATATAGTATATATATATATATATATATATATATATATATATATATATATATATATATATATATATATATATATATATATATATATATATATATATATATATATATATATATATATATATATGTGTGTGTGGTGTGTGTGCGTGTGTAGACGCTCATCATTCAGTTTAAGGCTTTTTTTAGGAAGATTTCTTGAAGTAAAAGTATTTCTATACAGACCTGAAAGAAATACCGTTCATTTTATTACAAACGAGAAAACTACAAATCGCCCAATGACACTAAGATGTGTTAATTCAATGACGATGGTGAGAAAAGAAAAACCATTATGCTGGACTGTCCCGCACTTTTTTTCCTTTTTTTATAATATTTTTCTCTCGATTGTGACAGCAAGGCCTTGAGAGTAAATTGCTCCTAACCAATGATGTATGAGAAAAATACGAATAAAGAAGAAAAATAGTTAGAAAAAAAGGGGGATGATTTATAGCCAGTACTAGCCTAGCTAGGTGACGGCATAGACAGTGTCGTCTCAGGAAGTATATACTGCTAAAACAAATTACCAGATTATATTGTAAGTAACTGTGGCAAGATAGGTATTGATGGAAGTCGGTTCTCCTCTTCTTTTTGATAGCTTTTCCAAGAATATTTGAACTTCATCATGGATTCTAGTCTCTACTTCTGGCTTCGTTAGTCCAAACTTTCTAAATTCCTGAACCACGAACATCCTGTGTTCTTTCCACGATGGTCCATCGTTAAATGGTATGCCTAAAAAAAACAAAAAAATAGGCATGACAAATGTACCAAAGTGTGGAGGAAACTTACAAGACATGTAACTGGCGCTTGTGTAAAACAAATCACCTGCACCATCTATCATTTGGCGAGTTGGTCACTTTTTTAGCCTACTCTAAACATATGCATATTTGTCATTTCAGATGCTTCAAAAACGTAAGAAAAGGCTCTAAAGAAAGGAAAATTTGGTCACCAATAGACCTACCAGGAAAAAGTCAACTAGTATACTTGACCTGCCAATGTTATCTCAAGCCAACAATTTTGCAGACTGGACTTTGAGATAAAATAATTCTTGAAAACAAGATAAATACAGAGTTGGGCCCCTGGCCCTGATTATCGATGAATGTCTGTGTGGGGGGACAGGAGGAAGGAAGGACATAAGAGCTATAGCCCAATAAAAGTCATGTTTTATTTTTCTGTAACAAATACAATTGTAAAGTTAGAACTATTTATGGTATCATATATATATATATATATAAATATATAATATATATATATATATATATATATATATAGATATATATATATATATATATATTATATATAATATATATATATATATATATATATAAATATATATATATATATATATATATATATTATATATATATATATATATATATATATATATATATATATATATATATATATATATAGATATATATATATATATATATATATATATATATAATATAATATATATAGATATATATATATATATATATATATATATATATATGTGTATACATATGTATATATATATATATGCATATATATATATATATATAGATATATATATATATATATATATATATATATATATATATATATATATATATATATAGATATATATATATATATATATATATATATATATATATATATATATAATATATATATATATATATATATATATATATATATATATATATATATATATATATATATATACATATATATATATATATATATATATATATATATATATATATATATTATATATATATATATATATGCATATATATATATATATATATATATATGTATATATATATATATATATATATATATATATATATATATATATATATATATATATATATATATATATATAATATAATATATATATTATATATATATATATATATATATATATATATATATATATATATATATATATAATATATATATATATATATATATATATATATATATATATATATATATATATATATATATATATATATATATATATATATATATATATATATATATATATATATATATATATATATATATAATATATATATATATATAATATATATATATATATATATATATATATATATATATATATATATATATATATATATATTATATATATATATATATATATATATATATATATATATATATATATATATATATATATATATATATATATATATATATATATATATATATATATATATATATATATATATATGTAAAAATATTTGTACCAAAACATGTTACGCCGCTGGTCAAAAACTGGGGCAATTCTCCCCACAGACTGTACACTTTTAGTAGCCATACTGGTCGGAGCTGTGTCACCACCACAGCACAAATGCTTGTAGGGGCAGTACTCGTAGCATCTGTGGCCCGTCACAGATAGTCCACAAGGGAACAGGGCCATTTGGCACTCACGCTGGAGCCAAGGTTGGCCCTGTGCTACTAAGAATTGGAAACTAATTATATCAATTAGTGAGGTTACCAGATGCTATACTTTCTTTGGCGTTAACTGCAATCTTCTTATATTAAATCGTCAAAGATCTAACTCTTATCATTTGTCTGTTCTGTTTAGGATGTGTTGTTTACCAATTTTTCAGATATCAAACTCTTTGAATTTTCCAAATACGAAAATCCCGTGTTTGTTTTCTATATGGTGCTTCATTAGGGCATATTTACGTTGATCTACAGTTGTGAACAGCACTTGATAATAACAAGTTTTTGCTTTGCTCCTGGAAACAGAATTGTTAATTAAATAAAACTTGCTACTAAGAATTCGCTGAAACATATTAATTGGACTCAATTATAAATGGGACACTCAAATATAAGAAATGGTTTAAAACACCATTCCGAACTTCAAAAAAGCATAAAAATGATTCATAAAATTATATTTTTAATGTTAGAAATCTTTGAATCTCATATTCAAAATCAAGCGAATTTTCCCCCGTAGCTTTTCGAACTGTCGAGAATTTTCCTAACAGTTTTTAATAAAAAATTTCCTGTTAGCTTAGGAGACCACAATTTTTGTAAGAATGGTCAAATTTCTCAGATCTGTTTCTTTGCTTGGCGCTGAGCATCTGTTTGAAAGAGTCCTCCAGAGGTAAATGTTCAATCCGAGCGTTCAATGGAATCCTTAAAACGAAAATCTGGCAAATATATCATCGCTATTATCCCTATATGTTGTACCTAACATTATCAAATGTCTGAGCTAACTGCCAAAATTGTTTACTAAGTTGTTCTCAAAGGAACCGCAGGTCAATGATGTTTCATATTTCATCGCGGTAACACCAAAGAGTCATATCTGATATACTTACACTTCTAAAATAATTGCCAAAAAAATCGTTCGCTATGCTGTTCTCCGCAGCTTAAGCTGAGAATTCGCAGATATATGCATGTTAAATGTCACTCTATCTTCTAGATCACCCATGCCCTTCTGATCCCTCCTTCAAGTACAGCTGAGAAACGGTTTCTGGTGACTATCTCAGACATATGAAAATGTCATATACATCTTTAAGACTGTCTGCGGTGATATCCCTCGGAACATGAAAAAATTAGGCAGCAGTGATTTATTTTACTTGTGTTATCATTAACTGGTTATTCAACTGCGATATAGCTTGTGACCCCTAAGTCAAACTCATTTAATGGTGACAAAAGTGGTGAATTATATAGAGTTTACAAACATTGTCAGCTCTCAGAGGGAGAATCAGCAGGTCAATGTACGTTTCAACATAATCATATCCACCATATTTTTCTCCCTCCCTTTGATAAACGCCAAGCAAATATTAGTACTACTACTAGCAACTCACCACAGAACCAAGCCACCCGAGGCCAACACAGCTACGCACGCTCCTCAGCCATCCTAACTTATTCAAATCTCCCTATTTACATCCTCCAATGACGTTTCATTAGTAAATAGCTTTTAGCAATTATTGTAGGTTTTTAAAAA
>CM051271.1:12410628-12563128 GCA_027921565.1 Artemia sinica | reverse complement strand
AAATGTTAACATGTAAATATAAATAGAGCCCAAAAAGTTTTGAAAAAAGTACTTGGAAACAAAAAAAATTATTGAAAGAAGACCTTGAGGTATTAGAGACACCAAATAACAATCTAAAAAAAAAAAGACTTGAAGCAACATAAGCTGGAATTCGAAAAATTCCTTCGTTCTTGAAAAGACATTTATGTTTTGTCTTCGTATGTTGTAAACTTCAAAGGATAAAACAAACTTAAAGGAAAATTTATTTAAAGCATTATTTCTAGAAAAGTAAAGGGTTCTAAAAGAATTTCTAAAGGTTCTCTTTTTTTCATATCCACTCATTGTATTTCAATTACTCATTTTTTTCGTCCTATTCTATGAACACTTACCAGTTGCCAGTAAGATGGTATATATATATATATAGATATATATATATATATATATATTATATATATATATATATATATATATATAGTATATATATATATACATATATATATATATATATATATACATATATATATATATATATATATATATATATGTATATGTATATATATATATATATATATAGTATATATATATATATATATATTATATATATATATATATATATAATATATATATATATATATATATATATATATATATATATATATATATTATGTTTAAGAGGTAATTATTTGGCAAAAAAAAAAAAAAAAAAAAAAAAAAAAAAAAAAAAAAAAAAAAAAAAAAAAAAAAAAAAAATGTCGTCCTAATCCAGCAATTGAGACAAATGTGTACTTGAACCAGGTTTTGACCTTACTCATCTATCCAACTACCTAGGACCAAACAGTATAACCGAACCATCAGCCAAATAGAAATGTCCAAATCCATGCAAAGTCGTTATCAATAAATGTAAGTCGTTGTAAAATTTACAAGCATAGATAGTATAGATATATACTATCTTGTATGTGAGCAGTAATTGTGTATGTATATATTTATTCATTCGTTTTCTCGAAAACGGCTCCATATTTGTCGGGAAAAAATGGTATCTTAGGATATTCTCGCATAAAAAAAGGATCTAGATAAGTCAGAAGTCTGACAAAAATCGTTTAGAGCCTGAATTTTGGTTTTTGCAAATGACGTCATGTCCTATGTTAGTTCATCATATAAGCATTTCTTAAGAAATCATATGTGGCATCATATAAGTATTTTCTTATATGATATCATGCATAGCATGAATATGATTGTTGAGTTTCCAATGCAACAGTTATTTATACAATAACGTTAGACTCTAATTTAAATTGACAACACTGTTCAAACGCCACTTGTGTATTATACAGAACACATCGAAGAAGTAAAGCTAGGTCAAGTCACAAGGTCATTTTATCATTGTTAACCATTTGAATTAAATATCCTTCATACAGTCCAATTCGCAAAGCTATACCCTTTTTTGCAATTAGAGTTAGCTTTTTTTACGAAAAAATGATTTAATACCATGTCCCAACCAATTCTAGACACGATGCAAGGTACCTACAGCCTAGAGCTTATTACTGTTTGACATTTTTTTACAGAAGGCGCAATAAACATTTTGAATACGTAATGTGACGATCATAAGTTTTGGCTTAAAAAACCTTCTGCTAAACCAGTCTGATTACATTATACAATCTCAACCATAGTTCCAAAACGTGTTTGATCGCTTTGCTTGGAAAGTAACCAAGGGAACATAATCTAGGCAAATAGCATGGGAAGGAGCATAAGCCAAGCAAATAGCACGGGAAGGAACATAAGCCAAGCAAAATGGAATGTACTACTACTCTACTGACATAAGAATATTTGAGAACGGTAGTTTTTGTTTTTCTTCTCCGACTGTATTTCGTATTAAGGAGGAGTAAAGTGTTTTCAAATCTTTGAGGCCAATAAATTTCAGACTTCGAGTAAAATGAAGATCTTGATAGAGTTATTGCAAATGTCAAATTTCAAACATAAATAAAATAAGCAGCGGCTGGTGGAGTATATATGGGAACTAAAAATTATATTGGACGAAGACCTTGGATTATCATTGACACCCAATAATAACATTAAAAAAAAGAAAAAAGACCCATGGTAGCACAAGCTGGAGTTTTAAATATTCTATCCTTTTGAAACAGCAAGTTTTACCATTATATTTGTGATCATTAAAAAAGATCAAGTTAATGATAAAACACAGATAAAAAGACCATGGCAAGACAAACTGAAATTTGATGTTTCCTTCCTATTTAAACATCAATTTTATCGTTTTTTTACCATTAACAAAACAAATAAACAGCAAAGACACGCGTTAAAAAAGGCCCATGGTAACAATACAAGGAATTTTACGTATTCTTCTTTTTCTAAGAGCTAATTTGATCGTTTTTAGCATTACTTGAGACCCTTGTAAGTAGGGAGCCAGTATTACCGGGACGGGGGCACCTCTGCTGCCATCTATAATCGAGTTTTAACGGTACAAGATCACGTGCCTCTTTCTAGGCCAATCAGAAACTCAGAATACAGACGGGGGTTTACAATATTGCCAGATAAGGGTTTCATGGTTCTGTTTGTTGGTTATATGGTTTGATGTTGCTTCATGGTTCTATTTGTTGATGGTTTATATGGTTTGATGGTTATATTTGGATGGTTATGTGATTTGATGTTGTTTCGTAGTTCTGTTCTGTTTGTTAGTCAACTTGTTTGATGTTTCTAAGCCTAATGGATACAGAAGGGAGTTTACATCATTGCCAGATAAGAGCGTCTAACGGGATAGGATCATTGACACCTATTTTCTAGGTCGATGGATTTACGTAAGGTTCTCTTACATCGCAAGAACAAGATCATTGACACCTCTTTCTAGGTCAATGGATTTTACGTAAGGTTTCTCTTACATCACAAAAGGATGCCGAAAGCAAAGAACATTCAGAAATTAATTTAGGGATTATTGGGCGAAACAAATTAATCGACCTTTTAGGGATTTTTTGGGCGAAACAGTTTGAGACATTTTAGAGGATGATTTGGGGTGAAACTCTGTGGTCGCTATAATACACAAGTATACAAAATTGGATTAGTGAGAAAATTATGAGTATGAACCATCAATGACTCTAACCACAATGGACCTCAACCTCCAGGGACTACCTGTCTCCAACCCCTAGGACCCCTTCCCACCATTCCACATTTTTTTGAGGACACCCCCTCCCCCAATTTTCAATATAGAGGCTCAAATTAAGAGTTAAAAATGTGTAAGAAAAAAGTTAGCAGAACGTCAACTTTGACCTTATCTTTCAGGATTTAGACAAGCAGATGGTATAAAGATCCAATTCTGTTACTTTTTATTTCACATTATCAAATATAGCATTTAGAAATTCAACCCCAAATTTTTTAAAAAGTCCCACCCCACCCCCCACCCCCCGTGGACAAAAAGAAAATGTTTCCTCATCATAACTATTTCTATTTACGAACCTTAGCGCATCAGCTATCCGTACAAAAATCCACCAATAAAATCCATATTAAAAGAAATTTTCTTCATTATAAAAATTAAGACACAGCGTAAACGTCCTTTTCCAAACATATTTTTGACCGTTGTGCTAAAATTCTTGGCTAGAAAACAGCTTGCAGACGTTCACGAAACATTGAATCTTCTTTGTCCCCTAATAAAATTTAGTTCATCTGTGTTGTAAGAATCAGAGCAAAGTTTGTGGGTTTTCGCAAGAAAATAGCTCATCTTTAACAAACTTACCAATAGTTAATTGAAAATGTGTGTAAATATCTAAATTTTTAGTCCAATGCTTAGCTAATAGAGGAACATTTAACATTTTTTCTAATTTTGTGTGGTTTTCGCAAGAAATAGCTCGTCTTTAACAAACTTAGCAATAGCTAATTGAAACTGTCTATAAATATCTTAATTTTTAGTCCAATTGCGTAGCTAATAAGGAAAACATTTGACATTTTTTCTGATTTTGTGTGGTTTTGCAAGAAAAAAATCTCGTCTTTAACAAACTTACCAATAGTTAATCGAAACAGTCTGTAAATATCTTCATTTTAGTCAATTGCCGTAGCTAATAAAGAAACAAACTTTCCAAATATCGGAAGTATGGACTTTCATACATGCTACAATTGACTTTAAGGGAAAACATTGTTTATGTAATTTCGATAAACCGTAAATATTTGGGTCAAGAGCTACCCCAGGGATGCATTTTAGGTTACTTTTTTCTCAAAATGGCATGAAATATGCTAGCGGCTGTACTCGTTCACTTTAAGCTTATTTTTTCATATTCTTTTATTATTTTAGTGACTCGAGTTCAGAGGACATTTGAGGTGATGTTTTATTTTTATGGATGCATGGATTTTTATTATTCACCATACAAGCGGACTATCATTCTAATCAGACACAGACCAATTGGTGTTAAGCGGCACAATATCGTAACAAGTTATTTGCACATTCGATTTTTCATTGAATTTTTGATAGGTGTTAACAGTGACCTGTTTTGGGGCATTATTTACGGTATCATCCTGAGAAAATGCATATTACGATGATTTGAGATGCAAACGGACACACAATTTCTTCTGATGGTTGGGTTCCATGTCCCCGCTCAAGAACCCGAAGTACCCCTCCCTCCACTAGGGTACCATCCCCGAGCGCCAGCCACCACCGAGGAAGTATTCAATCCACCGTACGGTTTATCTCAACCATGGCGCAACCCAGGACACATTTTTTTCAGCAAAAAATAGCAAACCATGCAAAGGGGGAAAATTCCTGTTCCTACCCACCCCCGCGCGACGTGGGAAGTTTGGTCAGTGTTGTCTCATTCCAGGGACGGAATCCAATCATCCCAACGCGATTCAAGGGGGGTTTGCTCACTGTTGAATCGTTCCGAGGAGACGGAATCTGGGCTTCGGCTAGATGATAAAAGAGGCTAAAAAAACGGTCACGCTCGAGATAATTTAAAGATAGTAACAATAAGGAAATTAAAACATTAATATTTTTTAGAGGGGATGGTGATTCAAGGGCTCATTGGGTACATTCTTGGTCAACAGCTCAACATTAACTTTTTTTCTGCTGTTATATTTATAATTTATTTTTCGTTGCGCAAAGCAGTAATTTTCAAGTGTAGATTTAATGTTATCCAGCCTCCATCCTTTAGGTACCGGCTCGGTCGCTGCCTGCCTTTGAGGAAGTGTCCAGTCCCCTGAAAGGTTTGTCTGAGCTCTGACCCAGCCCCCCAGGGCACATTTTTTCACCAAATATATCAGGGTGGATCATAATATACGCAAAAGAGCCATGTATTATAGAAAATCGGGGTCCTAGCATGCAACCCAGGGGGGGGGGGGTAATGACATGCAAAAACATGAAATACTACTACTACTAGCAACTCACTCCAACTTAAGGACACCTGAGGCCAATACAACTATGTTTTATCAAGAAAATATCTGAAAATGTTTAAAATACAGTACAAATGGATTGCAAAAACATGAAAATAGAACTACTACTAGCAACTTGCTGCAACATAAGGACACCTGAGGTCAATACAGATACGTTTTATCATGAAAAAATATCTGAAAATGTTGAAGGTATAGTAAGAAAGGCTTGCAAAAACATGATAATACTACTAGTACTAACAACTTACTGCATTACTAAGCCATGTGATTTCAACAAAAGTACGTTTTATCGAGAAAATATTAGCAAATTTATAGATTATAGTATGAATGACAAGCAAAAACATGAAATACTACTACTACTAGCAACTCACTGCAACATAAGGACACCAGAGGCCAATACAACTATGTTTTATCAAGAAAATATCTGAAAATGTTTAAGATATAGTACAAATGGATTGCAAAAAAAACACATGAAAATAGAACTACTACTAGCATCTTGCTGCAACATATAGGACACCTGATGTAATACAGATACTTTTTGTCATGAAAAAATATCTGAAAATGTTTAAGATATAGTACAAATGGATTGCAAAACATGATAATACTACTAGTACTAACAACTTGCTGTACTACTAAGCCAATCTGAGGTCAACAAAAGTACGTTTTTTATCGAGAAAATATTAGAAAATTTATAGACTATAGTATGAATGACATGCAAAACCATGAATACTACTACTACTAATAGCAACTCACTGCAACATAAGGACACCAGAGGCCAAAACAACTACGTTTTTATCAAGAAAATATCTGAAAATGTTTAAGATATAGTACAAATGGATTGCAAAAAACATGAAAATAGAACTACTACTAGCAAGGTGCTGCAATATAAAGCAGCTGAGGTCAATACAGATACGTTTCATCATGAAAATATCTGAAAATTTTGAAGGTATAGTAGGAAAGGCTTGCAAAAAACATGATAAAGACTTGCAAAAACATGATAATGCTACTAGTACTAACAACTTACTGCACTACTAAGCCAATCTGAGGTAAACAAAAGTACGTTTTATCGAGAAAATATTAGAAAATTTATAGATTATAGGATGAATCACATGCAAAAACATAAAATAATACTACTTCTACTAGCAACTCACTGCAACATAAGGACACCTGAGGCCAATAAAACTACTTTTTGTCAAGAAAATATCGGAAAATGTTTAAGATATAGTACAAATTGATTGCAAAAAACATGAAAATAGAAATACTACTAGCAACTTGCTGCAACATAAGGACACCTGAGGTCAATACAGATAGGTTTTATCATGAAAATATCTGAAAATCTTGAAGGTATAGTAAGAATGGCTTGCAAAAACATGATAATAGGTTGTGAATATTCTCCATGAAGATAAAAAGTTGCACTTTAATTCTAAATTTTCTCATGAAAAAAAAAGTTACAGATCAATTCTAATTTTTTCCAAGAAAATAAAAAGGTTCAACATCAGTTCTGATTTTCTCAAAGAGATGAAAAAATTTAAGTTCTTTTCCAAATTTTTCATAGAAGATAGAAAAAAGTTATACTTTAATTCCGAGTTTTCTCAAAGAAGTGCAAAAATGCTCAAGTTTCTCTTCTGAATTTTCTTAAAGAAGAGAAAAAAAAGTTAGCTCAATTCTGAATTTTTCCAAAGAAGAGTTACAGTTCAATTCTAATCTTAGTTACAGTTCAATTCTAATTCCCGCCCCCCCCCCCAAAAAAAAAGCTTTCACTTTAGTTCTGATTTTTCTCAGAGGTAAAAAAATTGAAAGTTCTGTTCCAAATTTCTCGTAAAAGATAGAAAAAAGTCATACTTTGATTGTGAATATTCTCCATCAAGATAAAAAGTTCCACTTTAAATCTGAGTTTTCTCAATGAAGGCAAGAAAAGTTCGAGTTCTCTTCTGAAAAATTTCTCAATGAAAAAAAAACACGGATCAATTCTATTTTTTCAAAATAAAGGGCTCCTTTTTTCATTTCTGAATTTCTCAAAAAAGTTACAGATCAATTCTAATTTTTTTCGTATCTGTTTTGACCTCAATTGGCTTCATGTTGCAGCAAGTTACTAGTAGTAGTTCTATTTTCATGTTTTTTGCAATCCATCTGTACTATATCTTAAACATTTTCAGAAGTTTTCTTGATTAAAGTGGAGCTCTTTATCTTCTTTGCGAATATTCATTATCAAAGTTTGACTTTTTCTATCTTTTACGAGAAATTTAGAACAGAACTTTAAATTTTTTTCACCTCTTTGAGAAAAAACAGAACTGAAGTGGAACCATTTTATTTTCTCTAGAAAAAATTAGAACTGATCTGTAACTAATTTTTTTCTTTGTGAAAATTCAGGAGAGAACTTGAACTTTTTTCACTTTATTGAGAAAACTCAGAATTAAAGTGGAACTTTTTATCTTCAGAAGAGAACTTGAACTTTTCTTCACTTCTTTGAGAGAACTCAGAATTAAAGTGGAACTCGTTATCTTCATGGCGAATGTTCATAAACATAGTATAACTTTTTTTTCTTTGAGAAAATCAGAAGAGAACTTGAACTTTTCTTCACTTTATTGAGAAAACTCAGAATTAAAGAGGAACTTTTTATCTTCAGAAGAGAAGTTGAACTTTTCTTCACTTCTTTGAGAAAACTCAGAATTAAAGTGGAATTCTTTATCTTCATGGCGAATATTCACAATCATAGTATAACTTTTTTTCAATCTTTAATAAGAAATTTAGAACAGAACTTTAAATTTTTTGATCTCTTTGAGAAAAATTAGAACTGAAGTGGAATCTTTTTATTTTCTCTGGAAAATGAGTTGATCTGTAGCTTATTTCTTTTCATCAAGAAATTTCAGAAGAGAACTTGAACTTTCTTCACTTCGTTGGGAAAACTTAGAATTAAAGTGGTACTTTTTATCTTCTTGGCGAATATTCACAATCAAAGTATAACTTTTTTCTATCTTTTATGGAAAAATTTAGAACAGAGCTTAAAATTCTTCTTATCCTTGAGAAAATTAAGAACTGAAGTGGAACCTTTTTATTTTCTTTGGAAAAAATAGAATTGAACTGTAACTTTTTTCTTTTCTTTGAGAAATCTTAGAATTAAAGTGGAACTCTTTATCTACATGGCGAATATTCGCAGTCAAAGTATAACTTTGTTCAATCTTTTACGAGAAATTTAGAACAGAACTTTAAATTTTTTTTCACCTCTTTGAGAAAAATCAGAACTGAAGTGGTGCATTTTTATTTTCATTGGAAAAAATTAGAATTAATCTGTAACTTTTTTTGAGAAAATGCAGAAATGAAAAGAGGGGCCCTTTATTTTGAAAAAATTTGAATCGATCCGTAGCTTTTTTTATTGAGAAATTTTTCAGAAGAGAACTCGAACTTTTCTTTCCTTCATTGAGAAAACTCAGATTTAAAGTGGAACTTTTTATCTTGATGGAGAATATTCACAATCTAAGTATGACTTTTTTCTATCTTTACGAGAAATTTATAACAGAACTTTCAATTTTTCACCTCTGAGAAGAATCAGAACTGAAATGGAAGCTTTTTTTGGAGGGGGGGGGGGGGAATTAGAATTGAACTGTAACTAAAATTGAAATTGAATTGTAACTCTTCTTAGGTAAAATTCAGAATTGAGCTAACTTTTTTCTCTTCTTTAAGAAAATTCAGAAGAGAACTTGAGTATTTTTGCACTTCTTTGAGAAAACTCAGAATTAAAATATATATTTTTCTATCTTCTATGACAAATTTGGAACAGAACTTTAAATTTTTTCACCTCTTTGAGAAAAATCAGAACTGAAGTGGAAACTTTTTATTTTCTTGGAAAAAATAGAATTGATCTGTAACTTATTTCTTTTTCATTGAGAAAATTCAGAAGAGAACTTGAACTTTTCTTCACTTCGTTGGGAAAATTTAGAATTAAAGTGCAACTTTTTATCTTCATGGAGAATATTCACAACCTATTATCATATTTTTGCAAGCCATTCTTACTACGCCTTCAACATTTTCAATATTTTCATGATAAAACGTATCTGTATTGATCTCAGGTATCCTTATGTTGCAGCAAGTTGCTAGTAGTAGTTCTTTTTTTCATTTCTTTGCAAACCATTTGTACTATATCTCAAACATTTTCAGATATTTTCTTGATAAAACGTAGTTGTATTGGCCTCAGGTATTCTTATGTTTCAGTGAGTTGCTAGTAGTAGTAGTAGTATTTCATGTTTTTGCATGTCGTTCATCCTATAATCTATAAGTTTTCTAATATTGTCTCGATAAAACGTATTTTTGTTGACCTCAGATTGGCTTAGTAGTGCAGTAAATTGTTAGTACTAGTAGTATTATCATGTTTTTGCAAGCCTTTATCAAGTTTTTGCTGCCAAGTTTCTTGGTGTCCACATAGACTCCTCCCTATCATTTGCAACTCATGTTTACAACATCAGAGCCATAATCTTGCGACAGGTAAGTATGATTAATCGTGTGAATAATTTTCTTCCCCCTGATATTCATTTCGCCCTTTATTACTCTTTTATTTACCCATATATCTCATACTGCGGATCTGTTTGGGGCAACACTTATCCTTCAGTTACCAATAAATTAAAATCTGCCCAAAACCGTGCCATCATTCAGTTTGTCGGCTGCCCCGACTATATCCCACCCAGGACTTGTTCTCCGATTTTGGTATTATCCCTTTTGAACAAGTCATTAAAAAAAATTAAATTTATCCCTTGCATACTCCGCTTACCATAAAAACCTTCCTCCCCAATTGTTATCTTATTTTAATTGCAATAACCACATAGACTGCTCCCTATCATTTGCAACTCATGTTTTTTTATCACAGAGCCATAATCTTGCGACAGGTAAGCATGATTAATCGTGTGAATAATTTTCTTCCCACTGATATCCTTGTCACCCTTTATTACTCTTTTATTTACCCATATATCTCATACTGTGGATCTGTTTGGGGCAACACTTATCCTTCAGTTACCAATAAATTAAAATCTGCCCAAAACTGTGCCATAATTCAGTTTTTCGGCTGCCCCGACTATATCTCACCCAGGACTTGTTCTCCGATTTCGGTATTATCCCTTTTGAACAAGTCATTAAAAAATTAAATTTATCCCTGCATACTCCTCTTACCATAAAAAACCTTCCTCCCCAATTGTTACCTTATTTTTTAATTGCAATAATTCTGAAGGCCTATGTCTCCGTTCATCCAACCGTTCCTTTATTGTCCCCAAGTGCGTCTCTAGCTCCGCCCAGCGATCCCCCATTTATAAATCTATACTTCAATGGAATATAATACCCTCCAGTATCGAGCTGTCCACAAGTTTTCGCACGCTGTATAACAATGTTACTAAACTTTGATGCTATAAATCTCTAAATTTTTAATCAATTTGCTTTAATTTACCCGTGTTTTCTCTTTTTCTGTTTTTTTTTTTTTTTCTCTCTTGTTCATTTTCAATTTTTTGTTGTTTAGGTCCTCAACAAGTTCGCTTCCAGGATCCTTATTATTATTGGTGTTATGTTTCATCTTTTTTTATTTTCAATAAACTGAATTGAATGGAACATGTCTTTTTCTTTGTCGTATGCTTAGTGGATGGAGCCCGTTTTTCATACAGTTTTCGTTTATCAATATACATTTACAATCCCTTTAGTTACAGAATTGTATGCGTTTGTATATCATATATAATACGTCATCATTAGTTTAAAAATATCCCTCCCTAGTAGCCATTCTTGAACTTTTGAATTCAATGCATGGATAATTTTTTTACCTTGAACCTTCAGGGGAAGGTAAAGAGCAATATCAAAACTAAAAAAGAGCATTTACCGAATTGAATGTGTTTGTACATCATACATCATCATTAATTTTAAAAAAAACCCCTCCCTACTAGCCATTCTTGAACTCTTGAATTCAATCCATGGATTATTTTTGGATCTGGACCTTCAGTGGATGATAAAGAGCAATATCAAAACTAAAAAGAGCATAAACACTGCCTTCGGCTGGTTTACGGGCTTAGCCCTTGAGGTGAATCTTATTTATATTTGATTCTGAACTTTTTATTTATTTTTTTTTTAACTTGGAATTTATTGGAACTTATATATTTTTCATCTTTTTTTTCTTGTCTTAAAATGACATTAAATATACTTACAACAAAAGAAATTCACTTGTGATATTTTCAAAATACGAAATGAAGATGATATACATATGTTAGTCGTAATTTTTTCTCTTAGAAAAATAATGTTTGTAATGACATATTTCTTTTTACTTAGAAATTTGAACCAACAATTTTTTGAAGTCTCAAAAAGACATTATATACAGTTGTAAAACTATTCGGTTATGCTATATTTTGTTTTATTCAAGATGCTACATCGATAGCTTCCAAGATGATTGGAGTATATGACACTGAATGTGTTGGTTTTAAATCATCATCTTGTGGAGTTATATTTGAATGTGCACTTTTATTACTGACTGTGGAACATGAAGAAATTGACTTCTATAACTCAAGGGGAATTATAATATGTTTGACTATGATAAAAGCCTGGGCAGTGCTACATTACGAAATATGAACTAACTGGGATTTTATAACCGACAGATTACACCATATAATAAAAGTGGTAAGGAACTGAGTACTGTTTAGGAGGAATTCAGAGGGATATTAAGTTTTTTCGGAGTTGAAGCGCTGTCTATAAAGGGTAACTCTCCTACAGATAAACTTTTAATCCAAAATTGTGACCCCAAGAATTCCAATATTCAATTTAGAAGAGTTTAAATATCCTAAACTCTAAGGAGCTTATCACTGTCCTGAAGATGAGGTTAAGTTATTTTGCACAGTGGATACCAGGTGACATACCTGATCGTGATAAATGCATCCGACACAGTAAAAATTATGCTATATAATAGGACCCCTGTTTGTGGATTTGTAATCGATAACTTAATACAATAATAATCTTTAAGCTTAACTTGTCTTTATTTTTAGACCTGTTACCATAGGCAATCGCACTGGTAGTTTCAAACTAAGCTATGATGGATGAAAATGCTGAATCTTTTTACTGCGATTGTAGCATCTGTAAAGGGCCGTTCTCATGATTTCACCGATTCTTAAGAGTCAAATAAAAACAGTTTATACCGTGTGGACATTATAATTGGAGGTGAATCTGGAAGATATGAGGAGAAAATACTGAATGAAATAAAATCAACTAGAATGGAGAGAAACTCAGTTTTAGATTGTTCAAGTAAGAAACTAGCAGAAAAAGGACGCCATTACTGCCCCATAAAAGCTCATACCCACAACGCTGGTCTTGGAAATGGATGTATATTATACTAGAAGGGGATTACAAAGAGCAAAATAAAAGATCAAGAAAAGCAGAGTCCAGGAATACGAGAGTCCCCACAGAGCAAAGAAACCCTACAAATAAACCACCCCGTCACGAACCACAAACTATTGGGGAGGGTTGTTTTTTAAATTAAAGATGATATATGATATACAAACACATATAATTCGGTAGCTAAAGGGATTGTAAATGTACTTTGATAAACCAAAACTGAATGAAAAACGGTCCTGGTCCACTAAGCATACGACAAAAAACATATATTACGAACCTTTTCCAATTGTATATTAGAATCCATATCAAATCTTGTTACTTCAAGCTCACTTCAACTATTGATAATAAGTTAGACCATTTGTCTTTTTTGTACCAAAATTGAAGGCCAAAACGATCAGATAATGTTCGCCAGACGGTCAGGAGCAATCCATTAGAACATCGAGATACGGCTTTTACGATATGAAGCTGCTGCAGTACTACAACAATATTTTTCCTGGATACTGCTATCTCAACGGCAAGACCAGATGGTCGACAGACCATATGCGAGGGGTTGGTAACTTCTTTGGGCTCCTACTATACCACCTAAGTGTGTTCTCGGAATAAAAGGGCTGTCATGGGATTGGAGGGGTATGGTTCTACTCGGAGTAGAGGGGTATGGCTGCGGCCGTAAGTAGAGAGGGAATAGGAGGGATTGGTAACTCCAATAGTACACCGGAATAGGGTTGCCCTAGTACGTATAGAATGGATACAAGGGGTTAGTATGTCCAGTAGTACACCAAGACCGGGCTGCACTAGTACGTATAGAAGGGATACTACTAGAGAGCCAATAGGCTTCAGTGTATTATTTTTTGTTCCTAGAGCCAATTCCTATAAAAGAGGTGGTCGCATAAAAACCGAGGCACATTTGATTAGCAACTGAAGGGTCTGGTTCCCTTTTTAAAAATTAAAAGTAATTAGAGGGTTATCAGCCTCCTTCCACGATTTTTTGCCCAAAAGACATCCAATAAAACTTTTGGGATAATTGTTTTGTTAAGAACCTTCCCAAAGGTCAAGTAACTATACTTCGGGGTTGGCATAGCCCCCAAATCTTCCATGACAAGGGCTTAAGGTTATACAAGCTGCTCATTGTTTATATTTATATGATTTTTTATTGGGAAAGGGAACCATGCTCAGCGGTGATTCTGGCCATTCTTGCGCCTGGTGTAAAATCTTGAGAAGCCCCCTCCCTACCTGTCTCCTAAAAATTTCCAAACCAAGCTTTTATGAAATTTTTATTTATTAACAGAGTTTTTCATTTATTTAATTCTGACATTTCTTGCATTAGCCTCTGCGAAACTATTAACTATTTCGACATTCTGTAAACTACAAACAGGCTTATATAAGAAACATCAACAAAAAACATTAAATTAATTAAATTCAGTTTACTTATTTTTATTTTTAAAGAATGATGATGAAACTATAGAAAAAAAATTAAAATCTTGGATTCAATTTTCTTACACTTAAAGCCAACAGCACCCTCTACTTTAATTTAATAACAATAAAAGTTCAAAAATTACTAAATAATTAAAACCATTGGATTATATTTTTGAAATTTTGCGCCCATAAAATTTTTGAACCCACTCCTCTTTGCATTTTTGCCCCCTGGTATGCGTTACTCCTAGCATATCTGTCAAAAGGGCATATGTGCAATATCTCTCGAATGGTTAAGACTATTAAGCTGAAAATGTTATTCTCGTTGTGCTTCACTTTCGTTCATCAGGATTCCAGATATTTTTCCTTGCATTTGCTTTAGATGTTCGGATTTATTCATCATCTTGTGTAATTTTACATGAAGCTAAAGATATAAAAAAAATCTTTTCGAGTTTTTCTCCAGTAATTATATTTGAGTCTTTTTTACGCTGGTATAGAAGTCAGTAACAGCCAGGCATGTTCCATTACATATACCCTCTGAAATATTCAAAGTATGGATTAGCATAATTATCCTATAATTCTTTAGTTTTAAGTCGTACGGTGGCAAATCAGCAATTTCAATTGAATTTGAAAATTCTGGCATCAATTTAATTCCTCCTTCCCGTTTATCTTTCACGGAAACTGAAATAACACGTTCCTTCATTCCATTGTGATTTCAACGTTTCTTCAAACCGCAGATTTCGCCGCACAACATTCTCGTTTACAGTTGAAAAAGATTCTCGCTGCATCTTGTTCCTTGCCTTTGGTTTAGCCTTTCAGAGTCATTCGTGGTCTTGTATATGCATCATAGATACAAAAAACAATACGACCACCCCTGGGAAAAGGTTATAATTATACGTATAAAGGTTTTATACGTATTAAAGGTATAAAGGTTATAAATGCATTAGTATAATTACCGTGTCATTCTTTAGTCTTGAATCATAAGGTGGGAAATTAGCAATGTCAATTTCATGAAGAAATGCTTGCAAATTCAGTCCCTCCATCTTGTTTATCCTTCACATAAACATACGTTTTATAGGATTTGTATTTTCCAGGGTTTCGTAGTGATTCTCCGAGTTTCTTCTCTTCAAATCGCGGATTTTTTTTTTACGATTAGATGTGATCCTTGTTGTCAATTGCCTTTTAACCGCAGATTATCATGTTATTCAGTGGCAAATCAGCAAGTTCCATTGAATTAAGAATTTTTTGCGAAAATTCAATTCCTCTTTCCTGTTTATTCTTCAAAGACACTAAAATAGCACGCTCCTTCATTTAATTAAATAAAAAAAACAAGTTTTTTAAACTGAAAGTAAGGAGCGACATTAAAAATTAAAACGAACAGAAATTATTCCGTATATGAAAGGGGCTGTCCCATCCTCAACGCTTCGCACTTTACGCTAAAGCTTTTTATTGTTTTAAAAAATAAAGTTGTGAGACAGAGTCAAACTTTAGTGTAAAGAGCGAATCGTTGAAGAGGGGATAGCCCTTTCATATACGGAATAATTTCTGTTCGTTTTAAGTGTTAATGTCGCTCCTTACTTTCAGTTTAAAAAACTTGTTTTTTTTATTAATTTCTGATCGTTTTTTAGTTAATGCAGCTATTATTTTGGCTCACCGTCATTGAATAAGTAAACAAAAATTTGCATAAAAATTCTTACTTTTCTTTTGTTAAATGGATGTCTCTAAATTTGGTTTATGACGTAATTTACAAATTAACTTACGTAACTAACTTCTATATTCGTATATTTTTCTTCTGGCAAAAATACAAAGTTGCAGATTTTTGCAGATATGAGCTTGAAACCTATGTAATAGGGTTTTCTGATACACTGAATCTGACAGTGTGATTTTCATTAAAATTCTTTCACTTGTAGGGGATTTTCCCCCTCTTTAAAAATCGGGTAAATTTTCTCAGGCTCGTAGCCTTTGATGAGTAATACTAAACTTAATAAAATTTATATATTTCGAATCAGCATTATAAACCCATTCTTTGATACATTTATTGACATCAAAATTCCGTTTTTAAAAGTTTCGATTACTATTGAGCCGAATCGCTTGTTTTTTATTTTTTTTTTATTAGTATATGTTATTATGTATATGAGGGGGTTCTCCCCTTAGTCAATACCTCGCTCTTTACGTTAAAAGTTAAAAAAAAAATTAATTCACAAACCCCTGAATCACAAAGGCCGTTTAATTAGAATAGATAGCTCTTTTGAAAGCACTAAAAAAAAACTGTAGCGTAAAGAGCGAGGTATTGACTTGGGGGAGAACCCCCTCATATACGTTATAATTTCTGTTCGTTTTAAGTTCTAATGTTGCTTCTTATTCTCAGTTGAAAAAACTTGTTGTTTTTTTAATTTAATTTCTGATCGTTTTTTAAATAATGCTTGGAAATCCGGCGCCCCCTTCATAGAAATGTCCCTACCCCAAAGAAACATCCTCCATGGAAAGATTCTCCCAAGTAACCCCCTCCTCCAGCCCCCTCCCCTCCAGAAAAAAAATCCTTCCTGAAAATGTCTGTATACTTCCCAATAACCAATAAATAATGCTAGCAAGTCCGGCGCCCCCTTCATGGCAATTTCCCTTCCCCCATAAAAAAACTTCCTTCATGGACAGATCCTCCAACATAACCCCCGACCCACCCAGCCCCCACTACCAGAAAAAAAACCTCCTGAAAACGTCTGTATACTTCCCAATAACCAATACTGTATGTTAACATTGGGTAAAGTTCATAACTTTTAGCCCTCCCCCCGGGACTTCGGGGGATTAAGTCATCCTAAAAGACATAGTTATCATGTTTTAGACCATACTGAACAAAATGGCTATCTCAAAATTTGATCGGGTGACTTTGGGAAAAAAATGAGCGTGGAGGGGGCCTAATTGCCCTCCATTTTTTTGGTCACTTAAAAAGGGCACTAGAACTTTTAATTTCCGTTCCAATGAGCCCTTCCACGATATTCTAGAACCACTGGGTCGATACGATCACCCCTGGGGAAAAAACAAAAAAAAAAAAAAAAAAACAAATAAGCACGCATCCGTGATCTTTCTTCTAGCAAAAAATGCAAAATTCCACATTTTTGTAGATAGGAGCTTGAAACCTCTACAGTACGGTTCTCTGATACGCTGTATATGATGGTGTGATTTTCATTAAGGTTCTATAACTTTTAGGGGGTCTTTCTCCCTTTTTTGAAAATCAGCCAAATATTCCCAGGCGCGTAACTTTTGATGGGTAGCACTAAACTTGATAAAGGTTATATATTTGAAATCAGCAGTGAAATCTGATTCTTTTGATGTATCTATTGGTATCAAAAAACCCGTTTTCTAGAGTTTCGGTTACCATTGAGCCGGGTCGCTCCTTACTTACAGTTCGTTACCACGAACTGTTTGATTTAGTCTTTAATTGTCTTCTAACCAAAAACTAAAGTTATGCAACGTTTTCGTTCGAAATTAAATGTAATTCTCGTTGTGCTTCATTTTCATTCATCATCATCTCACATATTTTTTCTAGCCTTTTACTTTAGCTGTTTGGTCTCATTCATCATCTCGCTTAATTTCGCATAAGGCCTAGATACCAAAAAACTTCTTTTAGTTTTACTTCAATTACGTTGTCATATAATTCAGTAACAACGAGGCATGTTCCATGGAAAATACCCTCTGATATATCTAACGTATGAAATAGCATAATTATTGTGTTATTCTTTATTCTTATGTCATAGGGTGGCAAATCAGCTATTAAATTGAACAAAGAAATTCTGGTCTGGGTTCAGTTCATCATTCTTGTCTATCCTTCACAGATGCTAAAACAATACGTTTTTTCCTTTCATTATAATTTTGACTTGTCTTATAACCACAGATTTCGCTGTGCCATATTATCGTTAACGATTCTGGCTGTTGATTTTTCCATGCCTTTAGCTTTAGCTTTTCAAGGCCATTTTCCATCTTATATAATTTCGCATGCGTCATAGATACCGTAAACAATATGACCACCCCGCGAGAAAAATTAATTAGTTTGTTCTTTAAATGCAAACGAATTTGATGTGACGTTATTCTTTAGATTTAAGTCATTGGGTCAAATCAGCAGTTTCAATTACATTAAGAAAGTTTGGCGTCAATGCATTTCTTCCTTCCTGTTTATCCTTCCAGACAATAACATAACACGTTCCCTCATTGTATTGTAATTTTGGTTTGTTTTCTAATTGTGGATTTTGTTGTGCAGCCTTTTGTTTGCAATTCAACAGGATTCTCACTGTTGCTGGTTCCATGCCTTTTGAATTAGTTTTTCGGAGTCATTCGTCATTTTATATAATTTTGCATTCTTCATAGATACCCAAAAAAAATAAGACCAGCCCTGTCAAAAACTGACGTAATTCATTCTTTAAATGCAAACGAATGTAAAGTCAAAAATACTTTCCCATTATTAGGGCTCTAAAGGTATTTTTCCAAACTCGTGGTCTATCAAGATCGTTTTCTTTTCATGCAAAAAAATCTCAGTGTACCAATTTTTTTTTTTAAATAATACCCAGCAGCTTTCGAGAAAAAAAAATACTTAAAGATATAAATAAATAAACGAAATTGAAATTTTCAGGGGATGTTGAAAAGGCTAGTGAATTAAATCAAAAGATACTATATGTATCCGGGTTATCAAAAAGATGACGCCATGCAACATTATAAAGAAGATGATTGAGTCCGAACAGCTAAAGCAAAAGGGATGAATAAAAATGTCTGATGCAATGTAATGATAAGCGAAAGTGAAGCTAAACGAGGATCATATTGAATTAAAACTAAAATACTCCAAAACGGCTTCTACAGTTAGAAAACAAATCAAAATTATAATAGAATAACATGTTATTTGAGCATCTGTAAAAGATAAATAGGAAGAAGGAGTTCAATTCAGGCCAAAATTTCTTAACTCAACTGAAATTGCTGATTTGCTACCCTATGGCTTGAACTAAAGAATAACGTAATAATTTATTAATGTGTAATTTAGATAATTCCGAGGGTATATGCAATGGAATATGCCAGATTGTTACTGAATTATATATGCTTCACAGGCTCAAACTTGGGTAAACCTAAAAAAAAAAATATTGAGAAGAAGCAAGGTATCTGGGTCTAGATAAAAATGAAAAAAAAACTTGGCGGAATCTGTGAGAGTAGCCAAAGTAAATCATAGTAGTTTAGATCTTCTTTACTTTGTTAACAATACATGACAAGTTAATTGGCAAAAAAAACTTACTTTAAGTTTCCTTAGATCTGAAATTGGCAGCAGATGCAAAAGCACACGTAGAAACTTTCAAGATTATTTCCTCTATGAGCTAGTGGTAAGGGTCTTTTACTTACTGACTTACTTACTTAGGTCCCCGGCCATCCTCGTGGGACGTTTTGGGCCACTCCTCTTGCTAGCTCATGCGTAGGGCTCGGTACATTGCACTATCTGGTGCGAAACGTGATAACGGGGCTATCTTGACGTTGTCGAAGTGGAAGTTCTCCATCCATCGTTTTCGTGGTCTGCCTCGTGGGTGAAGGCCATGGAGGGATCCTTCAAGGGCGATTTCCGGAAGGTTGCTCGGCTCCATTCACTTGACGTGGCCGAACCAGCGCAGTTGTTGCTTCTTGATTTTACCGAGTATGGCTTCAATGGACTGGAGCCTTTGACGTACTTTCACATTTGTGATTCGGTCAGTGTATTTGATTCTAGAAATGCGACGGAGGCATCTCACCTCAAAAGCTAGAAGTTTTATTTCGTCTTCGGTTTTTCAGAGTCCATGTTTCACATCCATAAAAAACTATGGGGATTACTAAACTGTTGAATAGGCGCATTTTGAGTTTGTTGGATAGGTGGTTACTTTTCCAGAGGTTGGCTAGTCTTCGGAAGCTAGAGCTAGCAAGTACAAGTCGACGTTTCACGTCAGAGCTATGGCAATTATCTGAGGAGAGTAGGCTACAAGGTACAGGAAGTGGTCAACCGTTTCAACCTGTCTCCCGCCTATGGTGATAATGGGCGGGTTGTCTAGTTCACGTCTCGTAGTTACCATGACTTTGGTCTTGCTGGCATTGATCTCCATCCCGAACGGCTTTGTGGTATCGTAGAGTTTATCAGCTTGTGCCTGCAATTCTTGTGTAGAGTTGGCTAGCACATCAATATCATTAGCGTAGGCAAGATTCTCTATTAGCACCCCTCCTATTGTTGCGCCATATTCCGACTGCATCATTGACAGAACGGCATTTAGAAAGAGGTTGAAGAGATGTGGTGATAAGATGCAACCCTGGAGTACTCCTGACGAAGTTGTAAACTCTTCTGACAACCCATCATCGGTTATTACTTGGTCTCGGAACTGGTCGTACAGACTCTTGATTATTTGGACTATCTCATAAGGGATACCGTAGTGAAGGAGGATATGCCATAGTCCTTCGCGCCATATCAGGTCCAATGCCTGACGGAAATCAACGAATAGTTGGTGGAGTTCTTGGTTGAATTCGATGTGTCGTTCCATGAGTTGCCGAACGACAAATATCTGATCGATTGTTGATCTTCCAGGGCGGAAGCCGGCCTGATATTCTCCAATGACAGAGGCAGTTGTTGCTTGTATGCGTCGGAGTAGGACTTTTGTCAGGACACGTGACTGATGGCTCGTGAGGCCTGACTGATCGGACGGTAGTTTTCCGCACTCTTTCTTTGACCCCTTTTTGTGAATGGGTACAATGGCAGCCTAGCACCACTGAAGGGTACGTGGCCGGTTTCCCACACCGCAGACCCAATGGCATGGTACAGATCAGTTACATCATCCGATCCGACGTTAATGAGTTCAGCGGTGACTCCGTCTGGGCCAGGGGCTTTTCCTTGTTTGAGCGACTTGATTGCTGACTCGGTTTCTGACTTGAGTGGGGGTGGTGGTCTGAGTTCTTGGTCGGGTATGGGGAAGCGTTCTTTACTTTGTTAACAATACATGACAAGTTAATTGGCAAAAAAACTTACTTTAAGTTTCCTTAGATCTGAAATTGGCAGCAGATGCAAAAGCACACGTAGAAACTTTCAAGATTATTTCCTCTATGAACTAGTGGTAAGGGTCTTTTGCAAATAACTAATAGAAAGGCTCACCAATTTTGCTACTTCGAAAATCCTTCTAAAGTTAAAAATAAATCTAAAAGAGTTAGAAATTAGACATAAGGATGTTTCTTACCGAAAATCTGGTAAAATCCCGATGACCGACACGCTTATTTTTTTTTCCGATGAGAGGTCCAAAAAATCGACAATGCTGGAAAAATTAAAACATGTTGGAAGCACAGCTTCTCCATTTTCATGAAAGAAGACGTTACGTCGTTTGATTTTTTTTTTTTTTTTTTTTTTTTTTTTTTTACTATTTCGTCATCCTATGAAAGTTTACAACTGAGCAACAATATACACGTTTTTAGCCCAATATTTCAAATGTGTAACCCAAATTTAATTTTGATTGAATATTTGTTGGGGGGATTAGGGCTTTTTTTTAAAAAAAAGTTCTAATTATGTATCATAGTTACCTACTGAATTTTCGATTTGCTAAATTCGACATGTTGATAAGACTTTAATCGGTCCCATTGCATTTTTATCATTTGAAATCATTACACAAAGGACTACATTACACAAAGGTCCCATTCCATTTTTATCATTTGAAATCATTACACAAAGGACTATGATCTCTGAATAATAAATTCAAATTATTAATTGTTTAATTCAGCTTAAAGAAACAAGAGACTTCTCGGAAGGATTTAAAATTATTTTCTCGAAAAATCCGAACTACTTCATTTTCTAAAACAAAACATTAAACGAAAGCTATAAATGATGAAAAAACAATAATTACAATTTCAAATTAAACCTAAAATTTTTATTAAAAGCTTGTGTTTTAGTTTCTAAGCGAACAAACTGTTTCTTTTTATTCTTCGATGTTAAATGCCAAATAGCTTGAAAGATCGATTGTATTGCTCAAAGTGGAGCTTGAGCTATAATCTGGAATTTGGAATTCAGACCATGTCGATCTTCCAAAACTTTTGGAATGGGAAACATGATTAATCAGTTTCTTACTTAGCAAGACATAGAATAGCCACAGACATGAGAGTTTATTTGAGATTGAACTTCCGAGGTCTAAGGCATCCTTGACTTAATTCCATCTCTTTTCATGCGAGAAGCTAGGATTATCATATTTTCGAGAAAATTTGGGAAATGTTCTTCTAATATTCCAGATAAACCTGAACAAAATTACAAAAATAGTTCAAGAAACTTTGCCGAAGAAATATCACTAAAATCAATGAATTTGCCTTTCACAGGAGTGGTCTGCCCATGAGTGAGTTCTGTAGTTCATATTTCAAGGAGAAGGGAGCTAAAACCACCATGATTTTTAAGTCTAGAGATTAGTTTATTCTTATCCCCCCCACTGGAAAATACCCCCCCCCCCTATCTGAAAAGAAAAATGGAAATGACGCCCTGTGCTCAATCTTTTTTTTAACATTTTCATATAAAGATCTAAAACAAGAACTAGGATACGGCGTTTGTGATATGCCAACGTTCTTTTATTTTAACTATGCTATTTAATTACTGTTTTTTTTCAGTATATGATATAGGCAATGGCCAGTGATTAAATAACTTGGTACAAGTCACCCATTCGAAGGTCCTATGTTGACATCCTGACCACCTTTAAAACATAAGCTCTCGAGAGACAAGTCGTCCAGGAATGCATTTCTCATCAGACATTTCACGAATGGAGGAGCACATCTCAATCGCGCCTAGTCCTCCAGCGGGATAAAGTTGTATATAAGTCTTCTTTCTAAGAACCATTTAGCTCAATCACCTCTTTTTAAAAGCCTTCTATCTATCCTGTTGTCAAATATGCACATAAGCTTCCAGCAGGACCACCTAAGACTCCGTTGATCCCACATCAGATGAGTCTAAATAGTAGGCTATTTTAAGGACTAGGTATAGTAGGCTACCGATCGGACACCATGGCACCATCTCGAGATTTGACATGGCATCAATGATATTTGCCGTGGCATTAAATAAAAACAAAAATATAATGAGAATTGACCCTAAAACAGACTTCATCGAGGTCTCTAGGGAAAGAGTTGTTGATTTAAATTGTAGTATTTGTTATGTAATTTTTCCCTTATTTTCTTTTTAATAAATTTCTCTCTCTCTAAAAAAAAAATTACTATTTTCCACAAGGACACCCTAGCCTATAAGAATGGACAAGTTGTACTGAGCATTAAAAGATTAGCTTTGTCAGATGCTGTACTGCCATTTGGGTTTGTCTCGTGAGGGGCATAATCCCTAACATCCCATTGATTGGATTCTGTAAGATAGAATTCAATAAAGATAGGAATAGGGTAAAACCCTGGGTAAAAATGGGACTAACTAGTGGTGTATCCCGTCCTGATTATTCATTAGACCTGACACAACAAGGAATCTACTAAAGAATAATTTAAGAAAATTCCGAATTCAAGTAATTAATTCTGTTAAGTAATTAGAGTTATAAAATTACTTAAATTTGAGCATTGGACTAATTTTGTAAACATTAAATATCAAGAGAACGTTTAATATTATTTTATCAATACGAAATTGTCGCTTCTTCTTCTTTTTCCCATGGTTTTAGCCCGATGTGCGCGGGAATCATTGGAATGGTAGGAGAAAGATCATCATCCTCATCATTTTGTAGGAGAAAGAGTGAAATGCAACTATGCAGACCTATATGCACACAGGTCAAGATATAGGGGAGGGAAGCTCTTGTCAGCATAGGTATGTGAAATGAGAATACAGGCACTAAAGATTCGGTAGCTTTGTAAGACTTTGTAAAGCTGTGTTGCCAGATTGGGCAAATTTACACCGTCTAGGCACTTTCCTGAGGTTGTTGCGCATTGAATTTTTCAATTTGGCAGGCTTCCCAAGGCGATTTTCAATTTGGCTTTTGATACATTTTCGGTCGAAAAAAGGTACTTATCTGTTACAGCCACCACGCTCAAGTTCTTCATTTCAGTAGACCGGTTTCCCTGACGCTCAATCCTAAGGAAATATACCAAAATGTGATGAAAATATAATAGGTCTACTTCATTAATAAAATTATGGTAAAGTTAGGTTAGGTCAGACATCCATGGTCAGACACTAATTTCTATCAAAACGGATCGAAAACTAAATGAATTTCATACATGGTCAGAGAAAACCGGTTCTACTTATATGAAAAACTTGAGTATGGTGGCTATAACAGGTAAATACGAAAAAATAGCAGTACTTATTTAGTATCCAGTAAACACGCGAGAAGTGAAGTTTCGTTAATGCTAATGAAATAAAACAAAACAGGATGAAAATATAATAGATCAGAAATAAATTTGGGCTATATATTTGCACATTAGGGGGGGGGAGGGGATAAGCATAGCATATATTAAATACGTAACCTAACTTAGGTACCTCTTTCTTGCCCCTTCAACCCCATAACTCAAGTTTAAATCTTTGTCACGGAATGAGCAATACCTCACTAGGCAGTGAAAACCTGTTTTTCATATAGCATCTTTGAGACTTCGATGCGGCCTTTCTCGCGTGTTTACTGGATTCAAAACAAGTACCAAAATAGCTTTTGTACACTTTTTTTCAGACTGCGCAATCATAAACCAAGCCTCTGGTAACATTGCTGCAAATGTGTTACAGTCAAAATTGTAAGATGGATAGGGGGTTAGAGGATACATAAAAGCTAACTTGCAGGTCATTTTCACTTGTGGATTTTTCACAAATAATTGGTTAATCTCAGTTTTTTTTTTACGAAATAACGAAAAATTCCATGCCTACGCCGAGATTTACTTAACAAATCTTTTAACCAAATGAATAAAACCCTCTAGTGGTTGTCACCTATCATTATTAAATTATCTTCCGATGAAAGATTTTTTAGATTCAGACATGCGAATTTTGGAATAAACCAAAATTATTGTTACATTTTGATTGAAGCATTAAAAATAGGATTATCTCTGAATTCAATGTGTAAATTTAATGCTTCCTAAGTATTCTATTTTGAACTCCCCCCGCCCCCCCAAAAAAAAGAAATATATTTTTACTCCAACTACCCTTAAGCAAAAACACTGGGGGGAGGGGGTTTAGACCTCTGCTCTTTCTCTGCCCTCCAACTTCAACTTTTATGCAATTCTTCCAGTTTCCTATGTTCCCTCAATCTCTCCTTTTAATGTCATTTTTTTTTATTTCTGTGCCCCTTCCCGAGATGAAATTTATTTACACAAGAATAACGCAAACCGCTCGATCTCTCTTTCCCGATTGACAAATGATAAACTGTATTTGAAAAAAAAAAAAAAATTCGACCATGAAAATTTAGTAACTCATAAAGTCTCCATATCTAGTAAATCTTAGCAACATGAAAATTTAGTAATTTAAACAAAGTATATGTATATAAATTTATGTATATATGTATATAAGTATGTATACAAATTTATATATGTATATATATGCATATAAGTATGTACATAAATTTGTATATTTATATAAGTATGTATATAAATTTATATACAGTTACCCATAATAACGGAATTTCAGCTGGTTTTACAAGCGCTTGTGTTACCATACTCACCCTTGTCGCCAAGAATTCTCCCCAGAAGCAAGTCTTTAGGACGCTGACTAAATTTATCTGGTTGATTTATCGTCATATTATTGGCAACTCTGGCATCAGTAACAACTACAATATTATGCACTCCTATCTTGCAAAAATACATTCCACCATATATATCACTCCACTTATGAAATTCCTCCAACGCTACTTTACCAACTAAAGATGGAAGGACACCAAATAGGGGCCATGCCTTTGGTCCTGGTGGTAGATTATACCTCCTTAGCTTAATATCACTAATTGCATATTGATAAATCCAATGAATTATTATAAGCAGAGACAGTGTTATGAGTAAAATCATTTTGCTACTGGAGCTGTTTATAAACTGGATTTTTGATGCAAAGTTGAGCGGCAAATACTTGGACAGCGGTTTAAGAACGCTTATGTAATCAATCGGAAAGAGTTAGGGATTTTCTTCGTGACTAATTTAATTGTTCTAAATCCGGTTATAAAAATTGGAGAAGCGTAATGACAGGAAATATGTTCAGTTGCCAGCCTCGTTCTCAAAAAAAGGAGGCGGTGTTTTCGGTTATGGATTTTAGTAGATAAAATAAAAAAATAACAGTGCTGTAAAAAGGTGGAATAAACTTGAAATTTAAGAAATTATAGCGACCTTACCAAAGAAGTGAAGTTAGGTTAATCCTAATGAAATACACCAAATATGAGGAAAATAGAATATAATATAATAAAATATAATATAATAATATAATATAATAATATATATAATAATATAAAATATAATATAACAATATAATAGAGAATATAATATAATAGGATATAATAGAATATTTTGGAAACAAAATTATGGAAAAAAAAATTATGGAATACAACAGAGAATTATGGAAACCAGGCGCTCAAAACTCATTATATAAATACCTAACAAACTTTATATGTTAAATATTTAATTGAAACATACGTTTATAGTACTTTATCTCACCAAGACTAAGCTACATATCTTCGAATGCAGACAGAGAAACCAGTTTTAGTGAGATCAAGTACTTGAGTGTCGTCGCTATTTTCTCTGGGGCCAACCTGACTCTTATACATAATAATGGTAGATGGTGATAAATTTACCTAAGCTATGGATGCCAGGACTTGATTTTGTTTAAACGATAATTTCTACAGGACCTGTGCCTGTCATCATCAGGTTCAATTTCAAATGTTTAAACAAAATCAAGATTTGACATCCATAGCTTAGGTAAGCTATGGATGTTGGCTGTTAGAAGAGGGATGTACGTTAGGGCTAAGGACATTTTTTGGTACTGGTGCGTAACACGGACACTTTTATATATTGTACAAGGAAACCAGTCACGAAAAACCAGTCAAACAAGCTATTCTCAAGAGACCGCTATACATAAATGACTGCAAAGCTGTGGCTTCTCAGTGAGTTACAATATTTAAACGATTGTTTTTTGGGGTTTAAGAGGGGAAAAGGTACATAGGTTAGATTACGTATTTAATATATGCTATGCTTTACCCCCTCTCCCCCCTAATGTGCAAACATATAGCGCAAATTTGTTTATAAACTATTATATATTGATCCTATATTAATTCATTAACATTAACCAAACTTGACTTTTTAGAAGTGTCCGTATAATGCACCAGTACCTATTTTTTCATGCCTAAAATCTGGTTTTGGTTTACTAACTAAAATCTCCTCTGATGTTGAATAATCGCAAGTGTTTTTCTTTGAGAGGGCTTGTTACATATCAAGGGCATAAAAAAGCTGGAGTAGTAAGCTTGAAAACATAGTCTTGGGTTTTATTTTGGACATAGGCCAGGAACCGCTCAAAGGCAGCAACCGGGACAGCTGGCCCTGGTTGGGAACGACGTCACGGCTGGAGGGCTGCCCACTTTGATTCGTTGTTTTGCTTGTATTTGCGTTATATTTGCGAGAGGGGGTGCTGTAATAAATTTTCCCCGGGCACCACTAATCCTGGGAACGGCTCTGCGTAGACCTTCTAGTCAAAGTTGTATAATGGTGTAATACCTTATTTAGAACATTGGGTGCAGCAACAGGGACGCAACAGGGGTGCAGCAACAACAGACCTTCTAGTCAAAGTTGTATAATGGTGTAATACCTTATTTAGAACATTGGGTGCAGCAACAGGGACGCAACAGGGGTGCAGCAACAACAGACCATCTAGTCAAAGTTGTATAATGGTTTAATAACTTATTTAGAACATTGGGTGCAGCAACAGGGACGCAACAGGGGTGCAGCAACAACAGAAGTTCTAGTCAAAGTTGTATAATGGTGTAATACCTTATTTAGAACATTGGGTGCAGCAACAGGGACGCAACAGGGGGGCAGCAACAACAGACCTTCTAGTCAAAGTTTTATAATGGTGTAATACCTTCTTTAGAAGATTGGGTGCAGCAACAGGGACGGTAATTTAATTGTGTTAAGCCTGGTTATCAGAAAGTTTGGTGTAACAAGCTGTAATAGTAACCGACAATCTGGAAGTAGAAGTTTTTATGGCAACAAATACATCAAAAGAATTGACTTTTTATGGTAATTTTGAATATGTAAAATTCGATAAATTTAAGCTGACCCACATAAAGTTACGAGCCAAAGAAAAGTTTGAATGGTTTTCAAAAGGGAAAAACACCGCGGAAAAGGTATTTGATCTTGATAAAGATTGCACCATCAAATTTACCACCATCCGATTGAAAAGGCGTCAGATACTTATTACAAATACGTGAAATTTTGGATTTTTTTTTTTCTGAGAAGAGCTATCACGGAGCCGTGTTCATTCATTTGTAGGTTATTTTCAGGAGTGATAGGATCGAACCAATGGTATTAAAAAATTCAAACCAGAGTTATTTGAACATCATTTAAAAGTCATAATGTACCTCTTAAGTAGCTTAAAAGAATGTGCCCAGGCAAAGTGGTGTTTTCAAACCATTTTGGGCTAAAAAACAATTTGTCCCCATAGAGGGAGCAAATGCTACCGATACAAAAATCTCAGATAGCCAATCGATTTAAAATTGTAAGAAAAATTGGGTACTTGTCAATTAGCTGGAACCCACGCGATATATTATACAGGGAAGATGCTTAAGAAACTTGTCAAACGGGTTTCTTTCAATGGAGCATTCGATTGTAAACCATGGTTTGTCACTGCGTTTACAATATTTAAACTTTTGTTTTTGGGGGGTTAGGGGGGGGGGAGGTGCCTAGGTTAGGTCAGGTTACGTATTTAATATATGCTATGCTTTACTGCCCACCCCCCTAATGTGCAAATATATAACCGAAATTTGTTTCTAAACTATTATATTTTCATCCTATTTTGATTTATTTCATTAGCATTAACCAAATTTCACTTCTCGCGTGGGTTCCAGCTTATTGAAAAGTGACACAAAATTGTGTATGGAGATTCTCATTTTCAGAGACAGAAATGCCGCGCGATGGCAAATTCGCTCGTGAAGTTGCGCGTAGTCCATACAAAATAAACATTTACTATAGACATTAATTCCACATTAAACTAAGAAATCCACATTAAACTAAGTAGATCCATTTCAGGCCATGGGTGCCCATAAGGGGGGCAGGGGGGCCGCCCCCCCCATCTGGCTGAATGAGGCCGCCTTGTGTTGGTATTTTTGTTCTGAGATTTCAATTACATAGCATTAAAAGTGCCAATTAGACGAGGTTTGCTCCCCCCCCCCCTGGAATTCAGCTTATGGGCGCCTATGTTTCAGGCTTGATGAAATTATGTACAGTGATGTATAATTGCATGTCATATATTATGAAGGAGGGCTGGTATATTTTTTTGTAGGTGTATGTGTGTGTGTGTGTGTGTGGAGTTTGCCCTAAGTATCAAAAATTATATTTATACTCCTAATTTTTTAACTGTTGAAGCTTTCTAACGAATTCTGTAATGTAGGTGCCGTAACGGCTTGGTTGATAGCTCATTCTTATACTTAAGGCAAATACTGTTTTTGTCAAACTCATGCAAAATTTAAACTGAAGGAATATGATGTTTTTTTAGGTTCAGTATCCCTTCTAAATATCCTCTTTTTGTGATTTTGCTAATGTTTTTCGCAAAAACAGTGCTATTAGTTATGAACGAATTGAAACACAACCTTAGACAAAAAGATGAATTTGGTTTACAAACACGAAATTCGTAACAGATATTTATTTATATATTTTGTAACAGATATTTATTTATATATTATTTATTTATATATTTACTCCCTTTATATATATTTATATATATGGGAAATATTTTGTTGTTTTGTGGATTAACACAACCTGCTACCTCAGACACAACCGACCATGGTCTATTACCATGGCTATTACCATGGCTATTACCATGTGCTATTGGCCTCCGAAGATTGATAAAGGGAGCATTGAAAGAGACAACAGAATTTCTATCAAAAATATTGAATTGCTGTCATTATTCAGTTTGCCTTTATAGTTGCCACGGGGTCAATCCCCAATCTTTAGATTCGAAAAAAAATATGTGAAGTTATATAATGGGTACCTGAAACCAAGCGAGTATTACTCTTATCACCTTTTTGGACATTTTAACAAGGGGATTTGGGATAAGGGGAGAAGGGGTAAACAAAAATTCCCTATGTCCTCACAAAAGATATCACACCTGGTTTGTTTTCATGCGGGTTGTCCGACAGTCTTTTCTGCTAGAATTTAACTAAAAGTAACAGTATTTTCACCCCATATTTTCAAGTCTGTTCATCTTTAAACTGGTTTTATATAACTGAAATGGGTTTTCGTTCGTTCGGGTGGTACCAGACCAAAAATATGCAAACACGTTTCGAGCCTTTTGAGGGCGGGGGGGGGAGAGAATAGCCTTCAATAATAGTTTTTGGAGATAATTTTATCCTCGGCCACTTGTAATAAATCCAAAGCGCCAACATTTTTCACCCCATGAGTTTTCAAGTCTTGGCTTTCCTGATTTGTTTTAAATCACTGAAGTTGATCTTTAGTCCTTTGATTTTTATTTGACCAAATAATATGCCCAATTTTTTCCAACCTTTTAAGGGAAGGGGTGCGGGGAGGAGATTGGTCTTACAGGAGCATTTTGGAGGCTCTCTGACCCTCGGCACCCATCCCGTCCCTAAAATGTAATGTCTACACCCTCTCCATCCCAAAATGTAAATCCTGCTCGAGGTGCGGGTATGCACCTCAACTTTCTAGGTTGGATCAAGGAATTATTTCAGGCAAGATTTCTCAGACACACTAAGAAAGTAGTAGGCCTTTAGTTGTCGAGGGTTCAATCTTTCAGGGGGGGGGGGGAAATTTGAAAAGACACATTAACACTGGAATTAGCATGAACAACTATACAAAATTAGGATTCTTGTTAGGAGGGGGGGTAGCCTAGAAGTCCCCCATTCTTTGTGTAAGCTATACGCCAGGGAAAACAGAATAGCTGAAATGTTTTGTGAGATATATCCTGCACAAGGCTATAAGTGTCAGTTTGCTAGAGCATTTCGATAACACATTTCCAATTTCTTTGAAATGTTAAAAATTTATATGCATAGAATGGCATGTACGAAATGGTTTTGAACAATAAAAATAGACGGAATCATAGGAAGATATCAAAGTGCAGTTACCCAGTTTAGCTTAAAAAATTATCATTTGCGAATGAATAGATTTCAGTCTAACGGTGCAAATATGATAAAGACTGAAAGAGTCTTACCTTTTCCACCTAAGATTTTGCCAAGCAGTAAATCCTTAGGACGAGTATGAAATTTATCCACTTGCCGGATTGTCATTTCCTGTGCAACTTTTGAATCAGTAACAACGACAACATTCCGCAAACCAATTTTACAAAAATAAATCCCACCATATATATCACTCCACTTCTGGAATTCCTCCAAGCCTATTTTTCCTATAAAAGATGGGAGCATTCCAACCAGTGGCCATCCTTTCGGACCGGGTGGGAGTCTATACTTTCTTAAGCTAATATCACTAAGGAAATACTGATATAGCCAATGGAAAAATAGTAACAGCAGAAACATTGACAGAATTAGTATTTCCATCGCACTTTTCTCTAAAAATCACACAAGGAATTACGTTACTAGTTTTGCCTCTTTGCCTCCTGAAACTTACTCCTTTACCAGCAACAAATACTGCGATACGAAAAAACAAAATATAACGGTACAAAAGTGAAATACATTGCGCAAAATACAATTTTTTTTTTCCAAGTTAACTGTTAGATATAGTCACAAGTCAGTATTCTGAAAAAAAAAAATTACAGGAAATTGTAAAATGTCCTGCCTGTGGGAACCCAGAACATAACTGATGAACAAAATTAAAGTCAATCATAAGCTCTGCGATCCTAACTACACGTGATCTTAGTATTTCAAAAAACTGTACTTTATGGAAAGAACAAGATAAGAAAAATGTTTACATTAGTGAGTAATATTTACGATGATAAATAATTATAGAAAGATAATTATACAATCTGTTGAGATAGATGATAGATAAATATGCAGATAACATACCTCAACATAACATAATAAACCAAATAAGTTTTCCAACAGAGACCATGTAGCTCATAGGGCGGGGGATAAACTCATGATTTAAGTCAATACCTTAAGTTTGACTTAAGTCAATGATTTAAGTCTCTTGTTAGAGAAAAGGGTGGTAATGAAAATGAATTTTATTAAAATGAATCAAATAAATGTTAAAACTGGCTGAAAATATCACAGTCTGCACAGAGTACAGCCCAATAATTATCTAAATATATTACTCATAATTAGCCTTATTGTTGATGGGGAAACGTATCGATAAACAATAATCTGCACAATTACAATTATACAAAACCTTGGAATTCTATAAAAATAAACTTGTTTATAAGCATATGTTTTATACATATATTTTACAGTAATAAGTAATGGGTACTTTCCCATTATATGGGCATTTACAAGGAAGCCAGTCGTGAAAAACCCGTTTTTGACTGGTAATTCAAGAGACGGCTTCAGAGTAATATAATTTATAGCGTGGTTTCCACTGCGTATACGATATTTAAACTGTTGTTTATTGGGGTTTAGGGGGGGAGGTATATATATATACATATATAGGAGGTATATATATATATACATATATATATATATATATATATATATATATATATATATATATATATATATATATATATATATATACTATATATATATATATATATATGTATATATATATATATATATATATATATATATATATATATAATATATATATATACTATATATATATATATATATATAATATATATATATATATATATATATATTCTATCTGAGGCTTTAGATAGAAAATCATGTATCTCTTCTACGTTTTTAGAAAACAATTCGTGAAAGACTGGTCTGATAAACCCAACTTTTTTTTTTTGGTTTTGGTTGAATCTTCGGAAATTGTGCATGCACATAAAGCTCCGGGCAACGAGTAGACTAAAAGAAATAGAACTGCGGCCTGGATGAGTGCTGAGGGTAAGGGAAGTGTATTCCAAAGTCTTGTCATTGGCACGTCTGACAAAAAGGGTTTTGAAATTTCAACCAAATCTTTACCAGTAAAAATTGTTTTTATAAGTCTGTTTATACAATTTAGACTATGCATTAGACAAATTAGTCCTATCATGTGTATTCTGTTTTATGTTCCATTATGCCACTGAATGATTTCTGGTCACTTTAACATGAACCTTTTTGGAAAACTTCAGTTTCTCTGACAAATTATTTTTAAAAATCAACGTCATATCCAAGCATAGCAAGTACATTTTTACTGTCAGAAGCTTCTTTATTGAAAAAAGGTCAAGCCCAAATTTCAAGTCCCATTTCAGAACTAAGTTTTACTTCATGCAATTAGTGCTAAGACTTGGCTTAAGATGAAAGTGATGAAAGTTGGCTTAAGATGTCACTCCTAAAAGAATGCTCATCTTCACAATAATTCCAAAATTACCATCTATATTATGTTAGTTTTCAAACAAACTTCAGTTCGTGCAATAATAATCTCCTACAGGAGAAGAAAAGAGATTCCTTTTCTGAAGTTCCGTTTTATTGGCTCTTGCCTTTAATGTATTTTCGTAAGCCAATCACGAGATTCTTTAAGAGTGTGCCAGCGAGGAAAGATCCGCCTTTTTAAACCCGATGTGTTACTTTGTTAAGTTTAAGCTAGTCAAAAGAATATAAATTGGAATATTTTTTAATCACTGTTTCTTTGTTGCAAGTAAACCTCAGTTCAGTGAAAAAAGCCTTAAAAGACCCACAGGGCCTTTGCAAAACTCCCTTAAAGGGGGACGTTCGCAACAAACTGTATTTTAAATCCAAAAAAGTGTCAGTTATGAATATCCTATGGACAAGGAAGCAGTATAATGAAACCAGCTGGTGAATTTATCCGGAATATTGTCTGAAAAAGCAAACTGTTTGAAAATTCACCACGCTTTCATAGTCCTAGTCAATTATCTAAGACAAACTAGCATTATTAATTGGATTTCAGTTATGATTATAACTGAAGTTTCCTTAAGAATGATTATGTCTGAAGTTATGATTATGTCTGAAGACATAACTATATAAAGTTTCCTAAAACTGATTTCACGAAGCTACTGGTTTCAAAAATTAAGAAAACGGTGAAATTCACAAGTGGTTTTAAGGCGAAGAAAGAATCGAAAGTCATTGGAGGGAAACCACCCCCCCTCCCACGCCAATCGGTTCCCCAAAAACACATCCAATCAAAAATGTTTGCCATTTTGCTCAGCATAGTTGAAAAGTCCAGCAACTATATCTTTTGGGTTATCCATCTCCTCCTCCACAGCCCTTGGGGAAAGGGCTGTAGGTTATGCAATTTGCCCATTGTTTGCATACAGTTTTTGCTAGGGAAAGAGGTTGGCATGTTTGACATTTAGTGTTCAAAAAGACGAAGGGCATTCGAGTGAACCTTTCAGAGAATGTTGAGGTGAGTGTTGAACTAAATCAAAACACTTATGTGCATATTAGTTGTCAAAAGTACGTAACTCTTGAATGACTGAATGTATTAATTTTGAACTTTCAAGAAATAGTAAGGGATATTATATCAATTCACCAAAAAGCCAATTGCAGACTTATCTTCCCATTCTTCCGAACTTTTTTTAATTGTGAAGAAACACCCTGAGCCTTGGCTATTCTACTTTTAATAGTTTAACTGCTCCCACCGTCTTTACTAATAATACTACCAAGGTAAGAGAAGCTGCCCAACTGATAAATCTTTTCGTTACCCAACATCACCTTTTCAACTTCACTTAGTCCCAGGCTTAGTGACTTAGTCTTATTAACACTAATTTTTCAAACGCATTCTTGCACCCTGAACTCGCAAAACCTCTAAAAACTCATTCATTTTGCCCACACTTTCATCTAGGATGCTTAAATCATCAGTATAATCTAAGTCCAGGGTAGTTCCTTTCCTCCATTTGATTCCACGGTCTCCAATTGCCTTTCCTTTGGTCCTTAAGACAAATTTCATCAAAATGATCCATATAAAGGGGGACAGAATACAACCCTGCTTAAATCCTGATTTAATACAAAACCAGCTCCTAACCTTATTTCCTACCTTAACCGCAGCAGTGGTATTCTCGTGCATAGCACTAATCACTTTAATGTCTTTGTCTGGTATACCATACAAGGATAAGACCTTTTCTAAAGCTCTAGTATCAACAGAATCGAACTTTTGCTCATAATCTATAAGACTGAGGACCAAAGGTGTTTGAGAACTCAGGCACTCCTCAATTATTAACCTAAGAGTGAAAATGTGGTCAACATATCCTCTACCATTTTTAAAATCGCACCGTTTTCTCTTAAAACTGTGTCTACAGCACCTCTCCATCTAAAAATTATTATATTTACTAAGTGATTCTCAGTAGGAGGGGCCCAGAAGGTACTGTACGTTCGAGATCATTGACCTCCAACGAGGTAGAATACTGCGGGTACAAGATGACAGCCAATCAGAGGGCTACAATTCGTGTACGTACAAGATCACGTGTCTCTATCTAGGCCAATCAGGAAGTTCGAAATACTAATGGGAGTGGCGCAACATGTTCAGTGAATACGAGCATGACAAAGATCATTGACACCTATTTCTAAGTCAATGGATCTACTTAATTTCTCTTATATCACAATTCCGCCTTGAGACTTTGTTTATAATGATCACGGTTTGAGGTTAAAGTAACAGTCCGTTTCAAAACATTATGGAGCGAACATCGAATATAATGGATTTAGAAGTTTTAGCTACGCAAATTTATAATGTGAGTTCTGTTTAGTAAATTTTCTTTGTTTTTTCCAAATAAAATAATTTTTTTTTTTTGTTGGAAATGAATTTTAGCCCCCACCCCTCGAATATATTCAAATTCATGGTATATATATTTACACATTAGAGGGGGGTAGGGTTGCATGAAGTCTATATTAAGTGTAAAACCGGCTAGCATTTTTTATCTTATCGCATTTTCTTCTACTAGGCTAGCATTTGGTATAAATTTTAGGCCTACATGATATGTGTATGTTAACGATCTTTTTTCTATCTAATTTTAAGCCTATATGCTGGAACTGTGTTATCAAGTGTATTAACCTAAATACCCCCTGGTTTTTTAGCTTATAACATTTCGAAAGTTATGCCATGAGTCTGTAGCCTACGTAACTATCTAAATTTGACAATTTACCCCCTCCCCCAATCCCCATAATTCCCGTTTTTTTCATTAGCCATGGTTTTTAGTAGCATAATTCCCAATATATTTACAGGATTTTATGCTATATTATGAGTTTTTTTGATCATTATGCCTTTCTGTTCTATAGGTTTTTCCGAAGGAAACAAGATACTTGTGCACTATATGACACACGAAAGAAGACAAGTTTGGCTAATGAAATAAAATAGGATGAAAATATAATAGTTTAGAAACAAATTTGGGCTATATTTATTTGCACATTGGGGAGAATGAGTGGTAAAGCATAGCATATATTGAATGCATAACCTAACCTAGGTGTCTTTCTACCTCTAATTTACCTTTCGTTTTCATTAGAGTAGAAAAAAAAACAATGAATAAACAAAGTGAAAACTGATTTTCTTACATCAATATAGAAGAGTGGGGGAGGTTGGAGGGGGTTGGATTGTATAAAAGGGGATAAGTTTAGTTTTTTTTTTCACTATGCCTTTCGCTCTACATATGAAAAAAGTATATAATTTAAGTTCTTTTTTTAAGGAGAATTTTAAAGAATGTATCCCTCCTGCCGAAAAGAAGACACGGATTGAAGATGCAAACCATTTACGACCTAGTGTTATTAAATATGCCATATCATCTATTAAGGGCGAGAATGTCATCACCCCTAATGTACGACCCTGCATTCAGGAATGTGAAGTAACAATGGCCTCGCACGATGCTACTAACGTGAGTTTAAATTTATTGTTATTTCCGTTTTTATAGCCCTTCGGTTCAATAACAACAAGTTATTAACTGATTTTGCATAGACTAAATGAATATTCGCATTTTACATTGTCATCTGAACAACACATTATTTCAATTAGAGCTCGCCTGGATTTCGAGACACTCGATAAGAGAGACTTAACGGTCTCATTTATCATTTGTTACAGAAAATCTTGGAAATAACAGATCTGATTCATGAGTCAAATCAATGTGTGGTTCAATAAACGTGCAATTAGTTATTACACATTTTAAAAGCAACTAACCAGGTATAAGGGACAAGAATTATATCGTGGTTAGGCCTGGACATGATTTGGAAAACAATCATAAATTGAATAAAAAAGAGCTTTTCAACAAAAAGTAAGGAACGGGGGAGGGGGGGGGGGTATTATTGCTACTAAGGGGGGGTTATTGTTTATAGCCTAGAATTGAAGTACCTCTTTTACACTTTTCATTCAGCCTTTCAACCTTGAGATAGTAAACAAATTATGGAATTGATATATGATGATTAAGTTATCGCTTTGCAAATACAGTAGTAGCTGTGATTGAAAGACATTGTTGCCTCTCATAACCGTCAATATGTCAACAAAGGATTATTAACTCCTTTACTTTTAATCCAATTTTCGACATTCTTAAAAAATAGGGTGTTTTCTACACGATGAAATTAAGTGGCTGTTTTCCTTGTAGGTTAGAACGGTTCCATCGCTACCCTCCCCCACATTTGAAGAAGCAAGTCACATTGATGAAGTGATTCAAATTGATACACCTGAACAATTTCGTGACATTGTTGAAACGCCATCACATAACGGTGAAGAATATGGTAAGTTTTTACAGGGGTGTTATGAAGATAGTGATAATTTAGATGGTACATATGCTACCATTATCAATGACACTGAATTGACAGATTATTTAGTTAGACAATATTTCAACGTTAATAGTAATTCTTTACATGTAGACAATAGCATAGTTGAACAAAGCAATGCTTTTACTTCGGAGGGTGATTTACCTTGGTTGAGCCCGAATCCTATGCAAATTTTAGATAATTTTAATCGTGAGTTAAATGAGAATCCTTCATCCTCAGATTTAATGAATATAGTCCCGGTTCAATCAAATTTAATTGAACATGAAAATGAATTCGATTGGATGGATTTACATAGTCCTAACACACTGGAGGCTATGTTAAGCGAACTTGGGGATTTCACTCCACACACCAACCCTATTGTTGAACAAAGTAGGGGAAAGGGGTTTAGATAATGATACACAAGGTGGAGGGGGTTTATGTTGTGATGATATACAAGGGGGTAAGGGTTTAGGTAATGATGATATACAAAGGGAGGGGGTAATGATAAACAATTCTCGTCGCTACCCGAATTTCAGCAAAAAATTCAATTCTGAACACAATAGACGTTTTCACTGCAACCTTTGGCGATCCATTTAATACACTAATGGCGGGAAATTTTATAACCGATCCCATATATTATTCATGAATATGCTAAGAAAATTCGTGCACTTTTAGAAAACAGAATTCAGCTGTCGGGGGCGAGGGACGGGACTCCATTAAGGCCTCAACTGTTTTAAAAATATTTTATTTAAACAAGAGTCATAGTAAGGTTTATGACCATTATGTACACACCGAAATGTTGGTGGTGTACCCTTATTTGGAAAATTATGAGACTGTCTTTATGCAATGGGTCGACAATGCTGTCTCTCATCTCGACAATTATAATGAGAATTGTAGTGGTTCAGTAGTTTTTATTTGTTGAAAATTTAACTGTAAATATATGTAAATTTAAAAAGGTTTTATTTTAAGAGGAGGGGCAGATGGGGCGGGACAAAGGGCAACAGGCCAAAAAATGTTTCATGTATACATTTCTCATTTCTTCGTATCTCATATCCAACCTCTAGTATGTGACGCTGCAAAGAAAAATTTGGATTACTGGTTCGTGCATGGGAAAAGAGGTGTCTGATTTTCTCCCAGTAAATTTTTCTTGTTTAGCAGAAAAATTTCCTGTAACACTCAGGGCGAAGGATATTTTTGAACGGGCCAACGCACATTTAAATATCTGTGTTACAGTGCTACAATATGAAAAGGTGTACGTCCTCATGAAAAGGGGGTAATATTCCCAGTAAGAGCGTCATCTGTTGAATCTGTGAAACACTGGGTTTGGTTGTTGTACACACCACCTAGTGAACCCAATTCAATTGGCCATTCCAATCCCATTACTGATATTAGTAGAGCTCTGGGGGAGGGAAAGAATAAGGGGACACGATACTACTGCCCAATGTGTCTGTCTAGATTTTAGACCAAATTAAAGTTACAAATCAACATGAAACATTGCAAAAGACACGGATATCAAACGGTTGAGGCAGTTGGAGGTGACCGAGCAATTTTACGATTTAAAAATTTTCAGAATACGTTTATGCAAAGCGATAAAGTAAGTTTAGACTTTGAGGCCAAGCTTATGGATGTGATCGACCCACAATTTCCAAATCGTATCAAAGAACATCAAGCCATTGCGGTTTCCTATGCCCACGCACAAAGACACAGCTCTAAGACTATGTGATTGTTAGAAATAGTCAAAACGTTGGATGAGAATGATTGCATGATCAAAGCATTGACTAAATTAATTGTCACTGCAATTGGGGCTATTTCCCGTTTGAGAAATACACACTATCCGATGATACTATCAGCAGAGCATCGCCTAGCCCTTAAAAATAAGAAAATTGCTGGGTATGTAAGGGGGAATTTGAAGTGGGGACTCAGGGGAAAGGGACTATTTGGAAAAAGACTAAGGGGGTGGATGGAAGGGGAAATCAGAGATCATGATCACTTGTGGCAGGTAATATCTTCATGGGGTAGTAATTGTCGTGGCGTAGCACACCAATCGTGCAATGTTAATGTAAGCCAACAGTTTTTTATACCGGTTTTCATTCACAATTCAAATTATGATTTGAAATTTATTTTACTGGCTTTGGCACGTATGCACAGGGAATAAATAACTCATTTACCTATAATATTATACCCTAATCTGCTGAGAAGCTGTTGCTTTTAGAATTCAAATGGCAGGCAGTGGATAATGGGCATACGTGCTGGAATGAAATCCATTTTTTAGATTCTTATAGTTTTTTCCCCAAGGCTCTGAGTCAACTAAATCAAGTACAGAAAAGTGACAATTTTGATAGTTTCCCTCTGCTTAAACAGGGCTTTCCAGAAAATGAAATGTATGACTTACTGACTTGTAAAGGCATATATGCGTATGACTATTACAGCTCTGGTGCAAGGTTAAGTAATGAGAAACTTCCCCCCCTTGAATCATTCTATAATTCACTTACCGATAGTGAATATACTGTCGAAGACTATGAATTTGCCAAAAGGGTATGGGTTAAGGGTGGTTGTAAAAATGGTTGGGATTATTGTAGAATGTACTTGGCAAGGGATGTACTGACTCTTTTAGACATTGTCTTCAAAAACACAGACCAAATTTATTCAGAATTCAGGCTAGACATTGGCTATTAGTTTTCAACACACCGCACCTCGCCATGGACTTCATTCTTAAAATCAGTAGGGAGAAAAAAGGTTTGATCACCGATGTGGATCAACACCTATTTATAGAAAGATCTATGAGGGGGAGGATATGTTTTTTCATGGGGATCGCGTCTTAACAACAAATCAAACTGGGCAGAACTCTGCTGATGGTGTAAAGTCCAATGCTGTTTTTCTTGACATGAACTCACTGTACCCCTCGGCGATGTCTCACTATAGTTTACCGTTTGGCAATTAAAAATGGTTTGAAAATCCTTGTACCATCGCTGACATTCACGCTGTCATGGAAAATGGTCCCTAAGGAGGGTTTTTTGAAATTGACGGACACATACCATTGGAACTCTACGACAATGTAAAAGATTTTGTTTTCCACGTGTCAGTAGACCTTCGACCAAGAAGTCATTGAGCCCAATACAATTGGTCTTTGGTCGAGGACATGGGCATGCATTGGACCCCCTCCAAGCAGAAAATAATTGAAGATTTAGACCCAAAACAGAACAATGTCGTTCACCACGTCCTATTTTGGTGGATGGTGACCAAAGGTTTCAGGGTCACAAAAATACACAAGGCCCTGCAATTTGATCAGAAACCCTACTTGAAAACGTTTATCGACACCTTTGCCAGTAAACGCTCACAGGCTAAAAGTAAAGTTCAAAAAGAAATGTATAAACTTATTTTAAATTCAGCTTGTGGAAAAATATGTGAAGCTTACGAAACAGATCACGTTGTGACGTCGTATGCATGCCCCAAAGAATGTGCAAAATTATCGCCCACACTAACTTTACAACATTCATGAGAAAAGACCCGAATATGGTTCTGCTACATAGATAAAAGAGAAATGTTGTTCTGAATAGAATATTGCGGGGGGGGGGGGGGTTTCAGTACTTGAAATTTTCAAGAAACTAATGTTTTCGTTCTTTTACAATGTGTGCAAGGTACAATGACCAAGGGAGGGGGAGGTTCAAGTTTACTATGGGGACACAGATTCTCTGTTGTTAAAAGTTAAAACCAGGAATTTATTGGATGATTTGGAAAATGGTATGCACATTGGCCCGCGGATGGATTACATGAATTGGAATGTGAGTATCTACCCCAAGTTGGTGAAACGCCAGGCCCCCAATCAACTATTAATGTTAAAGTCGGAGACAGGGAGTTATTTAATATCCAATGGGATGTTCTCCGGTCCCAAAGTTTACTGTGTGGAAACACATGGCAAGGATGTAAAACAGGCGTGCAAAGGGGTGCCTACACACTTTGTAAAAAATAATTTCGACATGAGTGTCTACAGAAACTCTGTTATCAGTTGTCTAGTGCCAAGAGCAAAAGTAATAGCAATTTGCTCTCTAAAATACATGAACTAAACTATTAGAGTGGGAAAAAATGCCATGTCTTGCATATCCGACAAGGTCTATGTGCTCGAGAATGGTGTAAGAGTACTCCCCCACAGCCAGTATCGAGTTTCAGATCGAGTTGATTGTGTGGACTATCGAAACCAACTCGGTCTGAATAAATTCAATGAAAAAAAAGTACTTGGTGGGTAGGGGACAACAATTTCTCAGTTAAAATCTTCATTCTATTGCCATCATCATCGTCATCGTCATTTAAATTTACTGCTGCTATTGTATACAGAGTTTGTTTTTCCGCTTTCCACCCCCACGCTTTCCGGCCCCGCGGGGTGGGGGGTCCTGCCCATGGTACCCCTTTGGCCCTGGCCCGGCCCTCAGCTCCGGGGGGGATTTTCTTCTTTTAAATGCTGTAAATTGTGTTTTCTCATATTTTTTTTTCTTAGTCTACAAATATGTTCAACTGTGCTTCTGCTATTGCTATATTTTAAGTTATTTTTTGTCAATAAATGAAAAATATTGTTGTTGTTGTTCTGTTATTTTTGCTATTGTTTTACAAAAAAGTGTTGTTAATAAAAGAAAAAAAACATGTAATTATTGTTCTTGTTGAATAACGTACTAGGTAGATCTAAGGGAAAATTATTATTATTTATTCATTAAAAAAGTATGGTTTACAGTTAGTTGTAGTCTGACTGTCAACAGTCAGACTGTATTTCAACAACAGCAGCAGTATGAATCAATTTAAAACACCATTCAGATCGTTTCTCTGTGGCCCGTCAATGTCGGCGAAAACAACACTTTTAGCTAAAATAACTAAAAATTGTAATAAAATGTTTTTGGAAAAACCAAAGAAAATTTACTGTTGCTATAGTATTTGGAAGGAGTCCTATGATCATCTAAAGGCTATTGCCATTACCACATCCATACAAATACAATTCATACGGGGACTTGACGTATTCAATAGTATTGAGTCAAACTCATGGCTGATTATTGATGATTTAGTTGAATCGATTGAAACAGTTCTCACAGGAAATGCTACAACTGTTTACTGTTTGCTCTCATCATGAACACATTTCCATAACCCTAGCTCTACACAATTTGTATCATCAGAGCAAGTGTTTGAGAACCCTTGGTTTGAACTGCACCGTCTATATTATCTACGGTGTTGTTCGTGACTCAAGTTCTCTAATAACTCTCAATAAACAAATATATCCAGTTGCCCCAAGAATTCTACTTTCAGCGTAGAGTCAGGCGACAAATAAGCCCTATGGGTACAATTTGCTAGATCTTAATCAGAATACACCCGAGGATCTCCGTGTAGTCACATATATTTTCGACAAACAAATTACTGTATATCTTACGGCGAACCGTAGAAAGGGGTATTAGTTGCCATCATGCCATTGAAGAGACTACAAAAAATAGACACTTATTTTCCGTTCTAGGCATTTCAAAATCCCCACACAGGAAGGCCAAACTCAAACATGGTGTTGACAAAGAATTTATTAATCTAATATGTGAACTTTCTTTAAATTTAACTGAGGGCAATGTACACTCGCCAGATGATGTTAGAGTTGATGTAACAGACAAAGCAACATCGTTCCACTGTACGTGCCTTGGCATGCAAAAACAAAGGACAAAATTGAAAAAAAACGTCTCCTTCAAGCGGGCGGTAGCTTTTTTACACTTTTACTACAAATAATCACAGGACTTGTAAACAGTTTTCTCTAGATGGCTCAAGCCCATAAATTGACTCCAATAGAACTGGTCCTTTCACCAGTTGAACACTTTAAGACAATCTAAGCAAATTCAATAATGATGAAAATATTTCCGATAATAAAAAGCTAGTTTTACTTCAAGATGCACTGCGTCGTGTGGACAAACATAGACCTTATCGTGAGAGACCCGCCACCGTCACAGATCCACACCTCCCAAAACAGGAAACATCTCCTCAAGATTCTGCAGCAGCAACAACACAATGAAAGGAGAAGGAATTGAATTCCATAGTGACATCAATTTGAAACCTATTGCCATTGACCTATCGAGAACAGACTAACCTATCGAGAACAGTATTAAAATATTCCATGTAGGAAAGTGGTGGTGATGATTATCAAGTTCAAGTCGATAGCACTGGGAAACGTATTACAATTCAGGGAAAAAGTTATAATCTAGTTGATTTAATTTGTGATATGGTGACGAATCGTAAAGGACTTTTATCATTTGACAATAATCTATACACCTTTCTAAATACATCAAAATTTCCCAAAAGTCTTATCAGCAATAAGCAAATTCTAAATAAATTAAGAGAATATATTAGAGGTGCCAGCCGTCTAACGACACCAACAACATTTAAAAAAGAAGAAGAAAAAGAAGATTTTAAATCAATCTTGGAAAAATATTAGCACTCTTAGCAGCAGCAGCAATGATTTGATAACAATAATGGTGACGGCTAGACAACAGCGAAGACGTATTGATATCAACTCACAATCACAAGCAACACCCTCCAGTGTGCAAAAACGGAGTGGACATTACACTACGTGTTTGCGTTCGAAATGCATGAAGTTTTAAAACATGTCTATGAAAATATTGGTGATATGGGAAGTCTAAGTTCCCCCACAACGCGTTCTAAAGTTACCTCTGACATAGGTGGCAGCACTTAAAAAATACAAAAGAGTATCTAGAAAATGAACCGAGTTACACTCTGCATTGGAATCGCAGGCTTTGTGGCAAACAATATCGACAAACTAAAGTCTTTTTCTCTCTGCACATAATGCAAACTGATCTTTTAACTCTAGATGTGATTCAAAGACGTCACAATACACCCTACAAATATATTCTAGTGGCAATCAGTGTCTTTAGTCGCTAGGCATATGCCGTTCCATTGCGATCAAAGAGAGGTGTTGAAGTTGCTCAGGCTTTAGAAAGCATTCTTGAACACGATTGCTATAGAAAATTTCAAAGTGACCGCGGTAACGAATTTGTTAATCCTCATGTGTAAAAGGCTTTATTGAAATATAATACAAAGCTATATCGTAGTCACAGTCCGATAAAAGCTGCATTGGCTGAACGATTGATAAGAACGATTTGTATATTAATTTCGAGATATAGTACGCTGAATAATACTGCTGCTTTTATTCATGACTTAGATAAAATCATCCAACTATATAACCAACGACCACATCGATCCCTGACTGGTGTTAGCCCTCAGGAAATTTCATTGCAGTGAAAATACATTTGACACATTTCTTAAGCAATATTCCAGTGAAAAAACACAAAAAAAATGTGAAGAAAAAATTCAATGTTGGCGATACTGTTCGAATTAATAGAACCAGCAATATTTTTGAAAAGCGCGAATTATTTATGGAGCACTGAACTTTTTTAAAGTGTCCAAAATTGTAGATTTTTAGCGGTTTTTATGGATATGAACTACAAAAAGTTAGAAACAGTAGTAAACTTATCAAATTGAAAAGATATTAAAGAGCCGTACTTGCAGGGGTAAGAGACAGTTGCTTGTTCGTTGGCTAGGATACACTCTGATTTTGATTCTTGGGTTGCAGTTGAAGACATTAACAATGCCCAATGATTTCTATGTGACATTCATATCCAATGTATATGAAGTGATTCAGTATTGATTCAGACTTCGTGGTGTTAACACCAAAAATTTTTCGGATATAACCCTGCTCAAGCTGTGAAATTTCCCTGTGAACTTGCATTTTGGATTTATTTTCATAAGCGGATTATCGTTTTGCTGGCTATTTCAAATTCCCTCGGGACATTAAATTTCCATTGCCAGTCTTCAGAGTGTAAACACCTGTTTTTGTACTTATTATTTCACTAACAAGAACTTTATTAATACAGTGACCTTCAGCAGTTATAAAGTTCACAATTAAGACCGGTAAATCTCTTTTTTTTTTACCGATGTGCTTCTTGATAGACTGATTAACGAAACAAGAGATGTTTACTATCGGAGATCCTGCCTTAGCAAAGTTTATTAACTACCCCCTTTGGCCAGTTAGAATACTTGGAAGAAATTCCACTAGAAATGGACTGAGTTATCTAGTATTCTGCTACGGTACTCATGATAAGCAGACAGTTAGTGAAGATTGCTTAGTTTCTTATGCAGAGAATATTAATGAAGCAAAGAGATCGAAAACTAAAAGGGTAGGACAAGCATTCACAGAAGTAGCGACTTTCCCCAATATATACAAAGAGTTTGCAAGAACAGGGACGTCTGAAAATTCTTCTAGTTCGTCTATTTCTGGACTTTTTTCAACAGTTAGCTGTGACCCAGAAAGAAGTTACGATAACTAAGACTAAGCTAGTGGCAGATATAGAAAAAAACGTGTTGCAGAAAAAAATAGCGCAAAACATTGGAACTGGGTCTTCTGGTGCTGTACAGATAAATAGTCAAATTATTACTGCAGAAATTTATGATGCTATAGTGCTAGATTTTAATCCGAGGTTTGAGCGCATTGAAAACTTACTTAAAGGACTAAAGAGTCAAATTGAAGCACTAGAAAATCGTATTTTTTTTACAATGGAGAACAAGCTTGATGATTTTGAACAGGAAGCTATGCAAGACTGTCTGATATTCTCAGGAATAAGACAGACACCTGGCTCAGATCTTGATATGACTGTTCTAAACCTTGTTAAGTCAACTATGGGAGTTTCGACTATTACTAGGGAGCATTTTGTGTCGATTCAGCGTTTCAGACTCAACTCTACGGAAGATTCTCGAAATTTAGCCCGCAGAAATCCAGATCCTGTGGCCCCAGTTTTAGTGAAGTTGGTATCAAAAGAACTTGCGTACAAAGTGTTTAAAACTAAATCAAAATTAGCTGGATCCGGAATTTATGTTAGTGAATTTCTTACAAAACGTAGAAAGGCAATATTAAATAGTGCACGGGACAAGTTCGGTGTGAAAAATGTTTGGACAGACAAAGGTCGCATTTTCGCAAAATTATCCAGCCAAAGCGCACCGCGTCGGCTCTATAGCCTAGCTGATACTTACTGAATTTTTCATAGTTGATTTGAGTGGATTTTGTAAGGATAACGGGTGATATTTCTCACTTGCGTTTTCTAGAGAGTAATCCTTTTAGAGTGGGAGATGTTCTTTATGATGCTTTACTTCCAGAAAGTATAAATGCTGATTTTTCCCCGCAAAGAGATAGTTGTTATGTGGATGTGATTTCTTCAGGATTAGAGGTGAATGCAAGATCGTTTTGCCTCTGTCATTGGAATTGCCATGTAACTTCAACGTATTATGAATTTCTCCAGTTAATTGATAATGTGAATAGTAAATTTGATGTAATTGGCCTTTGTGAAACTTTTTTAACTTCTGAGCAAGTTCTGTCGTTATATAATTTTCCAGGATACAGGCTTATTGTAAGGAATAGAGAGAGAATGGGACGTGGAGGTTTGGCATTTTTGGTTAAGGATCATTTTGTTGCTAAAAATAAGGGAAGACCTATCAGTTTGGATAGAAGGTAAGGTGGAATCTCTTACTCTTGAGCTGGAAGTTGGTGGAAAAAATATATTGATTACTGAGGTTCATAAGCCGCCGAGTACAGTTGGGGAGGAGTTTGAAAATGGTTTTAGTAGTTTAATGGATGCAGTAGAATTGAGTAATCTGGAGTGCATTTGCATGGGGGATTTTAATTTTGATCTTTTAAGTTTATACAATGATAATTTGGATTTTTTAAACCTTTTCTCCAGTTATGATTTTTATCCATTAGTTGGGATTCCGACTCGTGTTACAGGACAGTCAGCTAAACTTATTGACAATATTTTCGTGCAATCCAGGGTATTACATAGCTGTTATGCTGACGTTATAGTAAATGAGGTTTCCGATCACTTTCCTATAGAAACAGTGACTTCATATCAATATGCGATAAAGCAGAACAGGACAAAGGTTAAAAGAAGGCAACTAAAAAAAGAGAACCTACAGAAGTTTAGAGAGGAACTAAGTATCGTGTCATGGAAACCAGTTTATGAAGAATCTGAAAGTGCTTCTGCGGCATTCGATAAGTTCATGGACATATTGCAGCCAATATTTGAGAGAACTTGCCCAGTAAAGAGCATAAAGGTGAGGAAAAAGGAACCCCGGAAACCTTGGGTAACTATGGAGCTACTTGACTTAATTAGAAGGAGAAATACATTGTATTTGAGTTACTTAAATAGTAACCATAGTCAAGATCTAACTGAATTTAAACAAATCCGTAATAAAGTAAATCGGCTAAGGCGGTCATGCATCCGCGAATATTATGGAGAGAAATTTAAGGAAAACAAAGGCAATACGAAAACGACTTGTAATATTATAAACGAAATCGTAAATAAGAAGAAAGAGACCGAGATTCCTACTAGTCTGATCTTTGATGGTAAATTTGTGTTGATGGAAATGAAGAGGTGGCTAATTTCTTTGGTGAATATTTTTCTAAGATTGGTGAATCAATAAGTGAGAATCCATACGATGAAAGTAATGAAATTAATTATACGTTTAGTGATGAAAGGGGAGTTGGATTGGAAATGTCTGCAGATGAAACGAACGTTGAAGAATTAAAACAGATAATAGGATTGGTAAAATCAAGTTCTCCAGGGAATGATGGAATTAATCTGAAAGCGTTCAAGCATGTTATGGTATATTTGTTGCCTTGTATTGTTTATTTGATTAACCTTTCTTTTCTGAAGAAAGGTGAATTTTCCCTATTCGTCTGAAAGAGGCTAAAGTTATTCCGCTTCACAAAGGGGGTTCAAAAAAAAAAAAAACTGATCCGTCTAATTGGAGGCCGATTTCAATATTGCCCCTATTTGCTAAGCTGTATGAAAAAGTGATGCATCGACGACTTTATAACCATTTGACTACTTACGGTTTTCTTAGTGATACCCAGTTTGGATTCAGGAAAAACCACTCTGCAATACATGCAGTCCAGCACCTAACAGATTTCATCAATGTTGCTCTCGAAAAAAGAGTACTGGTACTTTCAGTATTTATAGACTTTAGAAAGGCTTTTGACACGGTGGTTCATAAAATTTTATTAAATAGGCCAAGCCGTTTAGGGATCCAAGGGGTTATTCTGAAATGGTTTGAATCTTATCTTAACCAGCGTATTATTCGAGTCTCTATTAAAAATTCTATTTCAAAAACTTTTATCGTTAATTCTGGTGTGCCTCAGGGTTCAGTGCTTGGCCCACTTCTTTATCTAATTTACGTTGATACCATGCGTTTTTATATATCAGATGCACTTATAACGTCTTTTGCTGATGACACGGTGTTTACGATTATAGCTACTTGTCTGAACCAGTTAATTGAGAAGACAAATAAGGCCCTCGCTGAATTGATAAGTTTTACAAATTCTAGTTATTTGGTAGTGAATATTTCAAAAACAAATTTCGTGACATTTTGTAGAAATGGAGTTTCATGTGTTTTAGATAATAAAATTGTTTTTAACGGTGATTTTTTAAAGCATGTAAATAGTGTTAAATATTTGGGCTTTAGTCTTGATTTTAATTTAAGTTGGAAATCACATTGTGATCTTGTGGCAGTTAAGATTTCAAGAGGGTCGGGTGTGATAAGAAGACTGAAAAATCAACTACCGTCAAATGTTTTACTTTTACTTTATCATTCTACTGTTAGCCCTTATTTATCATATGGTTGCATGCTATGGACTAGTAGTTTTATTTCAAGTTATAGAAAGGTCCAAATTTTACAGAATAGAATAGTTTCGTATTTTAGGTAATTACATTCAATTTGAAAATAGCACGTTGAATTGCTTTACAAGTTTGAAAATTTTAAATATTTATCAGTTACGGGATTACCAGTTAGCAATTTTTATTTATCAATGTTTGAATAAGTGTTCACCGGAGGTATTTTGGTAAATTTTTAAAGCTAACTCATCTTATCACTGTTATGAGACTAGAAATGCGAATGACCTTGCATCGGAGCTCCGGAATACTCAACGTGCTGCGTTTCTGCCTCGTTTTGCGGGACCGGGGGTGTGGAATTCCCTCCCAGATGCTATTAGTCAAGTTGATAATGTAAGCCAGCTCAAGAGTAGATTGAACCGTTACCTTTTGGGTTATAATCAGAATGATTAGATTTTTGAATTTGATTAATGTTTGGTATGAAAATTGTTTGGACAGATAATGGTCGTATTTTCGCGAAATTACCCAGCCAAAGCGCACGGAGTCGGCTCTATAGCCTAGCTGATACTTATTGATTTTGTCATAGTTGATTTAGTTAGATGTATCTCTTTTTTTTTTCTTTTTTTTTGAGTGTATGTTTTAAGGATGATATGTGATATTTCTCACTTGCGATTTCTAGAGTGTAATCCTTTTAGAGTAGGAGATGTTCTTTATGTTGATTCAGTTCAAGTGCTGATTTTTCCCCGTAAAGAGATAGTTTTTTATGTGGATGTAGAGCTTTATAATAACGGATTTGCAACCATCGTAAACAAACCTTCGGGTTTTTGTAGATGGTCGCTGTAAATTTGTTTGTATTTTTTTTATGTTAAATAAATTAATTTGAATTTGAATGTCTCCGACCCTCTCTGCAATGATTTGAATAGAACCAGTGATTTTTGGACGAAACTCTCTCCCACTATTAAATTCAACGGTGCGTCTGAAGTGGCTCTTGTCGACTGTATTCTCAAAATACAAATGATATTCTGAGAAAAGATCGCAAATATGATTTAAAAATTAGAACCTATGATTGGCCGCAGAAACCCATTAGCAAACAGCATAAAATTCAAATGATCAATTGGATTGATTATCCATACGTTGAATTACCATACGAAGAACTCACCTGTATGAATTATTTATGTCGTTCTATCAATAAAATAATTCCAGCTCGTTAAAAAGGAGCCCGTCATTTCAAATTTTCAAAGGACGAAGGCAAGATCTACATTAGTACAACTATTGCCGATGAAAAGGTTATTCTCAATGATAATCTAAAAGATGTTCTTGAGTTTAAACTCAATATAATCAATGGTAAAAGTGCCGGAAACACTAATGTTATTTTTTCTGACTACCCGCTAGCATCCTCCTCGGACACTTGTATATTTCTCTATGCTTCATTTGTTGAAACATCCAGAGTTGGCAATAGCGATGCTCCCCTCCGACGAGTTCTTGAACGAAAAAACCAATCAAGATCATATTCATCATTACAATATAAAGCATCTTCAGTATATCCCTGTAAACACTTCCTATTTGGAACTCTGCCAGTTAACACTAAGAACTGAATAAGGTGATCCCCTAGCAATATCAAAAGGTTTCGCTGTGTTTACATGACATTTTCGACCCATCGTATTCGGTGTTCAAAAACAAGATGTCTAATAAAAAAGTAGTATTCATTTGTCCTGATATTGACTGCTATGTTAATACTCTTGGCCCAAGACAACTGGGCAATGGAATGGACTATTACAAAGCTCGCTCATCAATGTCTGGCTATGGTCTTGGCAGTTGGTTTGCTAAGCTGTTCCGCTCTGCACTACCTCTGGGTAGAAATTATATTGCACCAGCTGTGACAGATTTTGCATCCTCTACCCTATACGATTGGAGCTCTGGCAAGGGTTTTAAAAAAAATGCTTCGTAAAATCTTAGGTCCAGTACACAAACCCTTGGCGAGTAATTGAAATCTCAACAAAATGGAAAAGGTTTAAAAAGGTCGAGAAACAGTGCACCACTCATCAATCTCTACTCAGGTCAGAAACGTAAGACATTCGTCGAAGAAAAGCAGGAAAAAGACGACACGTACAGTAAACAGAAGAAGAAGCCCCAGGAAGAGAATTGTTAGATCGAAACTGGATTTCTTTTCATAGACTGAACAATGGCATGTCTACCGCATAAGGATTCCCAACCCTCAATTACTTCATATTTAAATCTATTCAATGCTGAAAATGTCGATGTGAGTGTAAAACATGGATACTACGAACAATTTTATCCAAAACCACCCTTCTCCGATAATATCCACTTTCAAATTTATTCCATGAAGACTACTTTATGGACATGTCTTCGACATTTATAGATTTACAAATGAAAGTCCGGAAATCTGACAATGGAATGCCAGTTCGTGCTGATCGAATATCCTACGAAAATTGTGTATTACATAATCTATTTCGTCAAGTCAGTGTCTATATAAATGGCACTTTGGTGAGCACAAGAAACAATCTCTCAAATTATACAACATATATCCAATTCATGTTGATGACACCCAAGTCATATAAGGAATTGAGAGGCACCTCCAATGGTTATGAATATATTACAGATACTGATACTACAGATGCACTTAAAAATGTTACAACTAGTGAATTACATCTAGTTGGAAAAATATATCATGAAATATTTATTATATCCCAATGGCTACCACCCAATATTAAGGTGGATATAAAATTGACGCTTGCTCCATCCAATTTCATTTTACGAAAGGAACTTCCTGCCAATCCTGATGTAACTCTCTCTCTCTCTCACCTCGGCAATACTAAATGTACGAAAGCAGCAGGTTATGAGTTCTGTTGCTTTGGCAGTGGAAAAACTAAGAGCCAGTGGAAATAATATTAAAGTACTTTTTCCTCATACAATCACCAATCAACGTCCTATTGCCACAGGCTCACGCACCTTCACCGACTCATCCTTTATGAATGGCGAAATTCCGTCAAAATTGGCATTGGCATTTGTAAAAAGCGCTAGTGCAATAGGATCGTGGACTGCTGCCCACATAAAATTGAGATGTTTGGGCTTTCATCTCTTGTCTGCAAAGTAAATGGAATCCCACTCTACAATCTATCTTTTAAAAAATCCTATAGGACATAGTATGAGTTGACAATACAAACCCTAGATCATGATTCACAACTATTTGAAAATGGTATAACCGAAGAAATGTTCGCTAAAACACATGGTATCATTGTACTAGACCCCTCTGGTACCCAGGATATGAGTATAGTACAAAAGGGGAGTGTGCGTTTAGAGTGTACATTTGCCGACCCATTACCTGAGAGTATTGCACTAATCTCATTAAGTCGATTTAAAACCTATTTGGAAACCACTCCCGAAGGCAGTGTTCTACTGGACCTTGCACCATGAACACCAGTCAAATAATCAATGCATTTAATATGGACCCCTACATGTCCAAATACAGATCCTATTGTCTACCCTCGGACTTCCTTGGAAAAATTTAAAGTGCCAGCAATACCCTAATCATTGTTAATAGCAGTCCGTCGACTGTGAATACTGGCCATTGGTTGTGCATCTTTCAAACAATGAAGACGATTAAACTTTTTGATCCTCTCGGCCTACCCTATACATTCTACACTCCACACATCAACAACTATATTAGAAGCAGTGGGAAAACAATTATTCAAAATCGGAAGAGAGTACAGGATCTGGCGACTAAAAGCTGTGGTTTCCATGCGCCACCATATTTTGTGTTCAGATGTTGCGGCTATACTTACATGTAGTTTTCTTAACATTTATGCAGACAATCCCCGTCTGAACGACTTTATGGTGAAAATATCCTCTCAGACCTGTATAATATTGGTTTTAGTAACCTACGAGTAAAGTGCCTAAAAATGTATGAGAATTTGTTTTTTAATAAAGGAAAAATGTATATATACAACAACAATGTCTTTATTCTACGCTTTAGATTTCTTCTTCTTCGGTGTATAGACAAGTGTCAAGAACCAATAATGTTGGTAGATCATTTGAATTCACTGTATATTGATCTTTATTGGCTGCCAAGTCAGGGTCACATTTTCAACAATACAATGTAAACTTCACTCTTGTCGTATCTCTTTGTATAGTCAATGATACTATTTGTATTCATACTGTGAAATTCTAGTGTTCAATTTGTCTATTTGAAGCAATATGACATACAGTGTTTTCAAATGGTGAATTACATTCGGTAACTGCCAAATAAAAATCATCAGGTTTATAGTCATAATAGGCAGTGTCGTCACAACGATGACGTAGTAACTAAATTCTCTTATTACCCCAATAGTTTAATCGTAGACCAGATTCTTCCTCCCAAAATAATTTAAAACCAAGACGATACCAATCTCGTAGAAATAAACTAAAATCACGTTTAGGGTTCTTTCCAATCATACCAGGATATGTATTCTCCCAATGATCACTTTTGTCATAGTGGCAATTGGAGCATAGTTGCCCTCTAGGGTGAGAGTCACATCTCTCTTCAAGACATGAATTACAGTCTTTAATTTGTACTGGATATGCTCTATGTAATTCACATGAATTGCATAATTTGCACTTTTCATTATATGCATCAATAATTGTACAATTCTCACATGACGACCAACTGCCAAGAGTGTACGTTTATAGTGGACATGTATAGAACATTTTTTTGGTTTCCGATGTCAGCTCTCTCACAGCTAAAGAGGAACTGATCCACGTTCGATAAATTCAGATGGGAATGGGAGAGGAGTAACTCTGTGACGTTACATAACCTCTTTCGAAGGGGGAGCCATCTACATAGAATCTATGGCAATATTTTCAAAAGTACATCCACGATATTATTCTGTTTTGTTTTAATTAATATATCAATAAATTTAGTAAAACAATTTGAGTCACGTTGTAAAAGTTTCATACAATAGTCCAATGGGGGATAATAAGTTTTCATTATATTGATAAGTGTTCTGTGAGAAAATATCTTCCGTTGAAGAGATAACTCGAGAAAATCGTCATTCAGAATCAAATATTTTTCCATAATGACAAGACTCGACCTAATTCTCTCTTTCTAAAATTTATTCATTTTTCAATCCTAACACTCTCACTGCTGACTCTAGACTAACCACTATTCGTTCTTCTTCAAGAATATTCGATAACCCAAAGAAATCTTACAAAAAGAAATGGGGACATTTTCGATTTCGACACAATTTTATTTTGTGTGATCATAATTACAACAATAATATATATTACACATATACAATTACCGATACGACTTATTGTCCTCTATATGCTTCACTATTGCATTTAAAGCACTTTGAAGTCTATTCACATGTGCTATATCAACTTTTGCAGCGAAGCATAATTGGTCCTCCAATTTAAATTTGCTCAAAGATAACACATATCTTGCATATACTTCATCCCATTCAAGACAAAGCCGTGATCCTCTCGTGATTTCTACCGCAATGTTTGCCACTCTTGTATCATTGCTGCTGCTACCAACTCCACTTTCAACTTGTAATAGTGTAAACATTCCACTCATTATTTCAAATATATCTTAATGAATAAATAAACGAGTAAAGTCAAACTGTTCTCACTCCTTGGATTCTATTCTCACACTAATACCAACTATACCATAAATCCTTCCTTATATCTGTTGCGTCACTTCCTGTTAGTATTTCTGACTCCCGTGATTGGTCTAAAAAGAGGTACGTGATCTTGTTCGTCCACAGATTGTAACCCTCTGATTGACTGTCATCCTGTTCGTACCGTTGTTCGTACCGTTAGTAGCTCAATGATCTTGTTCGTATTGCGCTATAAGACCCTTTCTACTATTCTCTACCTACAGAGACCAGACTAATGCCTCGATATTTACCACAAACACTGTTATCACCTTTCTTATTCTATGGTTTAATTAAGATTTTCCTAAAATCGTTAGGTACTTCCCCCTTTTCAAGGATCATATCCATAATCTTTAGCAACTTAATTCTAACCTCAGAACCAAAATAATTAAGAAATTCATTTACCACACGATCAGCACCTGGAGCCTTATTATTTATTAATCCTTTAATACTGTCGCTATTTTTCCTCACAAAACAAATCTTCCTTCACATCCAAGGTATCACAAACGTTTTCATTTTCCTCTATATCTTTTCCTGCAACTCTATCTTGGATTAGCACATTCTCAAAATGTTGTACCCATCTCTCTTCAACTTTTTCCTTATCGCTAATTGTAGCACCGTTCCTATCTTTAACTGGGACTTTAATTCTGAATAGACCACTCCCTCTCAATTTATTAACAAACCACTACAATATTTTACCATTATGCTGTCTAGCTGCATCTTCCAGATCCTCGGCAATTTTATCCTTGACCTCCACTTCACACCTCCTTAGTTCATATTTTAATGCTTTCTCCACTCTCTTTACATTTCTTTTGTTTTCGTATGATCTATCACTCAGACAATTCTTGTATAAGGCCCTCCTTCTCTCTGTTCAACATAAACCTTTTTCACTATTATTCCTAACTGCAGTCTTAACTTTTTCCCTAAGACCCCATCAGCGGCTTCACAATTTTTTCTGAAATTATTCCAATCATCTTCCACATTGTCAAATTTTATGTTCTCAAGTTTAGTATTCAACTGTTCCTGGAAAGTTTCTCTCAGATTCTCATCCAGGAGTATACCAACATCATAAGATGATGTTGGTATAGTACCTCCCTTACCCGGAAGTACTACTAGATGATGATCATCACTTTTAACAGCAATAACAGCATTTCTATATACCCTAGTATCTTGTATTGATCCTGTCAGTCTTCGGTTTACTATAACATAATCAATAAGGTTTGCTGTTTTACCACCACGTGAATACCATGTTAACTTATAGACCATTTTATGACCAAACACCGTATAGGGTTATAGCTAGATTGTTAAACCTAAAAAATTGAACAAACCTGTAGCCATTACTGTTTTTTTTTTTCCTACACCAAATTTGTTTCGGCTAGGATACTATCTATCCCTATTTCTACCAATCTGATCGTTAAAATTTTCCCGTAAAACACAATATTTCTATCTGGGACCCTGTCTTTTTGCTCCTGTAGCTGCAAGTTAAATTCATCTGAGTCACCAGTATCTCCGTCAGTGGGTTCTACAGGGGCATATACTACTATAGCTAATACCCTGCACTTTTTAGTCATACAATGAGTAATTAGTATTCTATTATTAATACCGTCTCAGCCTGAACAAGACTTAGCAGCTTCCTTATTCATCATGAGCCCTCCTCCCTGTCTATGTACCCCGTCCTTCCTGCATGGGTATACAAATTCTATATCACGTAATTTCATGCTTCCTACCCTTGGGATATGAGTTTCTGAAATTCCTAATAAGTCCATTTCGAATCGTCTGAATTCGTCAGTCAAAATGTCGATATGATAGTCATTGTTTAACGTCATAATGTTTCAATTTCGAATTTACATGTTTTTTAAATCATAGTAATTATTTTGGATGCAGGAAAAGTAATGATCCTGGATACAAATGCAGGACTTGGATCATCATATTTTCTCAAGTCTACACCGAAGTACAACCCGCCTTAGAACCGGACAGCTAGAAGTCCCAGGGACATCCAGTATGAATGGAGGCTTTGTTCAATCCTCTTCCCATCTTGGTCACAACATGGTTTTCAGCACCTGGCGATACTCTTCTATCAACAAGAGTCGAAATCCTGGACAGAGAGTCTCAAGCCTATTACGTCCGACTCATTATATATTCATGATAGTTGGCCTTGCAGCCCATTTATAGAACGAGTTTCATTCAAGCTTCACTGAAAGTAATCTATATTTTAAGTAATTTTTCTTTTATGATTGTAACATTGAGAAATAAATAGATTAACAAAAGATCTTGATATTAATGCGATTATATTTTATAACTTCAATCTAGTTCCATCAGGCTGATATACACTAAAGATCCATTAAAACTTTCTTCATTCTAAACAATTTCCTTTAAAATGCATACAAGAACCGAATAGATTCTTCATGGCAAAACTTCTATTCAAAGAATAAAATGGATTTGTTCAAAAATTAAAACTATTCATTTCTAAAATGTAATTTATGTACCATTGCTCCGTATATATAAATGAAATTGACCGAAAAAGAATAATTTAGAAATAAAACTGTTTTTAAAACATAAATATTTTCTTTTGCGTGATGTTGATTATTATTGTAATTTTAGTTTTCAATTTTTTTGTTTATTTGGTACTTCATTTAAAAATTAAATTAGTTTTTATTTGTTATAACATCAACAACACTGCAGCAAAGAAAAATTACGTCCCTGGACTAATTAATATTTACAAAAAAAAGTGTGTTTTTCGCTCTTTCTTCGTTTTACAAATTCTAAACTGATTTCATTGAAAACAACATGTATTTTAAACAGCTTAGCTTTTATAGGGTCGTATCTACTTTTTCTTAGGAGAAAGATTATGATTTATTTGGGGGTAGGGTCAAAAATGTTCAAAACGCATCAAAGTTTTCAAACGTAAAAAAATTTTCAAAACGCATCAAAATTTGTTTGTATGGATTTTTGTGGCCTTTTTATGACTAAATCGGATTTGAGTGCCGAAGCCCGACCCTTTGCTCTGGATGCTTTGTTTTTGATGTTTTTTTCGAGGGGGTGGGTACGAAAAAAAAAAACTTACAAAACGTATTAAAATTTGTTTATTTGCATTTCCGTAGCCTTCTTTCGGGTAAAATTTAACCTTCGGGAGTTGAGGAGGGATGAGTTGGATCCCGGTGAACCCTTTACTATGGCTACGTCCTTGATTTTTATTTGACAAAACTTCATTTTTTGCTTTCTCTTTGAAATCTCTTTAAATATTTTTTTCAGTGAAGTGCGAATGGCACCCACGCTATAATTATGGTGCAAGAGGGACGACTTCCCAGTTCATATATCTAGTAATTCCTGTTCTTTTTGAGTTGAATATCAGTTTTATTTTTGGTACATTAGTAGAAGAAGCCCTTATACACCAGGGGGAGTCCATATATGGGCATTGAATACTAACGGGAGTGACGCAACACGCTCAGTGAATATAACCGGTGCAATATTATATCCCCCGAGCAATGAATTTACGTAGCGGGAATACTGACGGGACAAGATATCTGTTTGAAACAATTACTCCATGAGACATGTTTATAAATTTGAAAGGTTTCATGAGAATTTAAAATGTATCTGTGCACAGTTGCCAGACCATAGGAACCGTCAGAGATTAATTAACATTTTAGGGGCTTTGAAAGTAGAAACGAAAAAGGTAGGGCATCTCAGGGAATGCTAACTCTATTAAGAGATACATATTATTTTTCATTTTGGTGGTTCTCGACTGTGTTCTGTATAATACACAAGTACCATTTGAACAGTGTTGTCAATATAAAATATGCCCTAACATTATAGTATACTAAATAGTTGATACTAATAGAGATGCAGATGCCAAGAAATGAATTTTAATAAAGAAGTTCAGAACAATCCATAGAAATCCTTAGAAATCAACTAGTGAGATGATTATAGCTATGAACCATCAAGGACCGCAAACACAATGACCTTAACCTCCAAGGGTCCCCTCTCCCCAACCTCCTAGGGGCCCCTTCCTCCAAGACCTCAACCTCCAAGGGTCCCCTCTCCCCAACCTCCAAGGAACCCCCTCCCTTCAAACTTTTTTGTCACCCCCAATTTTCAATATAGAGGCTCCATTAAGAGTTAAATATGTGTAAGAAAAAATAAAAGTTCAAATAGGGATAAAATCCTTTTAATAGACAGTGATGATGATAACAGTGATAGAAATTCACAAAAATACCATATATTTTGGTCACATATACAGTGACCGTCATCAGTATTTCTGACCTCATCTTTCGGGACTTAGACAAGCGGGTGCTTTGAACATCCAATTCTGATTCTTTTTGCCTAACATTATCAAATTTTTAATTTAGAATGTTATCCTTTTTTTAAAAAAATCCCCCCATGTCCTAAAATATTTCCTCATTATGAATTTTCTACTTACTATCCTTGGTACTTCAGCTATTCTTGCAAACATCCAGCAATAAAAATCACTATTAAAAGAAATTACCAGCATTTTAAAAATTTAAGACACATCGAAAACATCTATTTTCATAGAAGTTTTTTAGTGATATGTTAAATTAAATGTCTGCTGGCTAGATACAGTTTGAAAATCGTTTACAAAACGTTGAATAGTTTATCGTTCAAAAGCGAAGCGCTTGAGACACAGAAATTAACAAACAGAAAAAATAAATGGTACGCAAAAATGGTTTTATAGATCCTTAATTTACAGGTTTGACTATCTCGTAATAGCTAAGGACTGCTAAAAATGTATACTTCTACCAAAATAATGTAGTTAATTCTGAAAAAATGGTACCCACAAATGGATTTATAGATACTTAATTTACAGGTTGGGCTATCTCGTAATGGGTAGGGAAAGCTAAAAATGTTTATTTCTAGCAAACAATATAGTTAATTCTAAATTAATGGTACGAAAAAATTGACTTATAGATCCTTAAAGGTCTGGCTATCACGCAATGGCTAAGGACTGCTAAAAATGTTTATTTCTACCAAAAAATGTAGTTAATTCAGAACAAATGGTACCCACAAATCGGTTATAGATACTTAATTTACAAGTCTCGATATCTCTCGATATTTCTTGGCTAAGGACAGTAAAAAGGTTTATTTCTAGCAGCAAATATAGTTTATTCTAAATAAATAGTACACAAAAATGGGTTTATAGATGCTTGATTTACGGATCTTGCTATCTCATAATGGCTAAGGACAGCTAAAAATGTTTATTTCTACTAAAAAATATAGTTTATTCTAAAAAAATGGTAAGCAAAAATGGGTTTTTTAGGTACTTAATTTACAGGTCTGGCTATCTCGTAATGGTAAAGGACAGCTAAAAATGTTTATTTCTAGCAAAGTAATATAGTTAATTTTGAAAAATTTGTAACCACAAATGGGTTTATAGATACTTAATTTACAGCTCCGGCCTTCTCGTAATGGTTACGAGAAAAGTTTTCTGCTGAATTTTCTCAAAGAAAAAAAAAAAAAAAGTTATGCTATGATTTTGAATATTCGCCATGAAGATAACGATTTCCACTTTAATTCTGAGTTTTCTCAAAGAAGTAAAGAAAATTTCAAGTTCTCTTCTGAATTGTAACAAAGAAAAAATAAGTTACATATCCATTCTGATTTTTTCCACAGAAAATAAAAAAGGCTCCACTTCAGATCTGATTTTCTCAAAGAGGTGAAACAAATTTAAAGTTCTGTTCTAAATTTCTCGTGAAAGATAGAAAAAAGTTATGCTTTGATTGCGAATATTCGCCATGAAGATAAAGAGTTGTACTTTAATTCAGAGTTTTCTCAAAGAAGTGCAAAAATGTTCAAGTTCTCATCTGAATTTTCTTAATGAAGAGAAAAAAAAATTAGCTCAATTCTGAATTTTACCAAAGAAGAGAAAAAAGTTCCACTTCAGTTGTGAATTTTCTCAGATATGAGAAACATTTTAAATTTCTATTCTAAATTTCCCCATAGAAGATTGAAAAGAAGTTACAGTTGAATTCTGTATATTCTCCATGAAGATAGAAAAAGTTCCACTTTAATTCTGAGTTTTCTCAGAGAGGTGAAGAAAAGTACAAGTTCTCTCTTCTGAAAATAAATAGTTCTACTTTTAATTCTGAGTTTTCTCAAAGAAGTGAAGAAAAGTTCAAGTTTTCTTCTGAATTTTCTCAAATAAAAAAAGTTACAGTTCAATTCTAAATTCGCCCATAGAACTTAGAAAAAAATTTGTGCCTTTTTTATTTTGACAGCGATTTTCTTGTCTATTATCACATTGTTTCTACAGAGGTAACAGTTCTGGCACGTAGACAAGATATGATTTATGATGTTGGTGCAGCAGTATGCATGTCTTCTATTTCCCTTTGCTTTTATTCGAATGCAAACACACTTGTAAGTACGTAACAAACTCTGCAAAAAAAAGGTTAGACTGTTCATAAATGGCAGCATATCCGCTCAGACTCACAGTCATAGTGAGAGAGACGTGCAAAGTCGACATAGCGTTACTTCATTTTTTAAGGTTAATTGAGACTAGATTACGTGCGCGCACGTAACCTAGTCTAAATTGACCTTAAAAATGAAGTAAAGCTATGTCGACTTTGCACGTCTCTCTCACTATGACTCTGAGTCTGAGCGCGTGTGCTGCCATCTATATACAGTCTAACCTATTTTTTACAGAGTTTGTAACAAGTGTGTTAGCATTCGAATGAAAGCAAAGGGAAATAGAAGACATGCATACTGCTGCACCAACATCATAAATCATATCTTGTCTTCTATGGAGAAATTTAGAACAAAAAATTCTAATTTTTTTCATATCTGAGAAAATTCAGAACTGAAGTGGAACTTTTTTATCTTCTTTGGTAAAATTCAGAATTGAGCTAACTTTCTTTCTCTTCTTTAAGAAAACTCAGAAGAGAACTTGAACATTTTTGCACTTCTTTGAAAAAAACTCTGAATTAAAGTGGAATTCTTTATCTTCATTACGAATATTCGCAATCAAAGTATTAATTTTTTCTATCTTTTACGAGAAAATTAGAACAGAACTTTAAATTTTCTTCACCTCTTTGAGCAAAATCAGAACTGAAGTAGAACCTTTTTATTTTCTCTAGAAAAAAATAGAATTGATCTGTAACTTATTTTTTTCTTTGTGAAAATTCAGAACAGAACTTGAACTTTTCTTCACTTTATTGAGAAAACTCAGAATTAAAGTAGAACTTTTTATCTTCAGAAGAGGACTTGAAATTTTCTTAAACTTCTTTGTGAAAACTCAGAATTAAATGTGGAACCATTTATCTTCAGAAGATAGAACTTGTACTTTTCTTCACCTCTCTGAGAAAACTCAGAATCAAAGTAGAACTATTTCAATCTTCATGGAGAATATACAGAATTCAACTGTAACTTCTTTTCTATCTTCTATAGAGAAATTTAGAACAGAAATTTTAAATTTTTTTCATATCTGAGAAAATTCAGAACTGAAGTGGAACTTTTTCCCATTTTGGTAAAATTCAGAATTGAACTAACTTTTTTCTCTTCTTTAAGAAAATTCAGAAGAGAACTTGAGCATTTTTGCACTTCTTTGAGAAAACTCTGAATTAAAGTGGAACTCCTTATCTTTATGGCGAATATTCGCAATCAAAGTATAACTTTTTTCATCTTTCACGAGAAATTTAGAACAGAACTTTAAATTTTTTGACCTCTTTGAGAAAAATCAGGACTGAAGTGGAACCTTTTTATTTTCTCTAGAAAAAATTATAATTGATCTGTGACTTATTTTTTTCTATGTGAAAATTCAGAAGAGAACTTGAACTTTTCTGCACTTTATTGAGAAAACTCAGAATTAAAGTGGAACTCGCTATCTTCATGGCGAATATTCACAATCATAGTATAACTTTTTTCTTTTTTTTCTTTGATAAAATTCAGAAGAGAACTTTAACTTTTCTTCACTTCTTTGAGAAAACTCTGAATTAAAGTGGAACTATTTACCTTCATGGCGAATATTCGCAATGAAAGTGCAGACCTGTAAAATTTTGGCTGTATATTTACACATTAGGGGGATTGGGGGCAGAGCATAGCATATATTAAATACATGACCTAACCTAACCTGACCTAGGTACCTTTTCCCCTCCCAAAACTCTCAAAAGACAACACTTTAAATATCTTGAAACCACGCTACACAATGTATTTCTCTACAGCGGTGTATTGAATCATCTGGTGAAAAACGGGTTTTCATTGCTTCTCTCCCGTTTGACTGTAGCATCCCTTGTTGAACTTCCTTAGAGAGGCCCGGAAAATTCGAAAGTACCATTTTGTTTTTTTTGTCACCCTTGACAACAGTTTTCCTGTTATCTTCGTCTTCATGAACGTAGAATGCAAGCGATGGAGCTAACAATACCATTGACATCTTTGTTTATTAGTGCCATTTTTAATCTTCTTCATTATTAACATCATCTTTGTGGTCTTTTATGCGGACTGTTTGTATTTGAGGTTATCATTGACGTCAAGTATCATCAACTTTATTAATACCCTTTAAGATGCCGTTAAAAAATTGTACCCACCTACACTCACCTCGCACTCTTTTACTCTCCATCGATCCACAACACGCCCATCATGAATAGTTATTCGAATGAAGGGAAGTCTCCGTCATGATCTACTCCAGTCGTGAGCTGTGAGTAGTAAGTATTGAGCTTACGAAGGCTTTTTGTCTTCTAATGTGCAAAAATGCGAAAAGAAATTTTTCTTGTCATAGTATTAGTCATGGTACGGGACCAAAAACTTGTCCTTACAAGATACCTTTGTTCAAGAAGCGCGTTATCGTAACCAAAAATAGGTACCTGCCCAACAACTGCTGGTGAAAACAATCAGCAAGGAATTTAAATTGTAGTATCAAAATAATTATTTAAATTATGATATTTACTTAGGTTAAATTATAATTATTTTAATTATATATTAGTTAAAATAATCAACATATAATATCAAATCTTATATGGAACCTTTAATACATTAATTCTAGAAAAAACTGGAATAATTGCTTAGTTTCGTGGAATATTCTCGTAATCAAGAATTTTTTTATTATCATGACTTATTTCATGATAAACAGATTCCTTTCTTTTGAATCAAGAATATTCATATCTCACTCTCTCTTTGAATAAGGGAGAAAGCAGTAATAAAAGTACAAGACATGTTTTGCCCCAAGAGAGTTAATATAACCTGAAAATATTATATAAAGGCTAATTTTTGAACATTTCTCCTTTGGGACGTCATGTTTAATCATTGGAGCTTTCTAAAGGTTAGAATAAAGATGAGTACAATCTAATGACGGCATCATTATTACTCTTATAACACTTCGTTATTAATTAATAATAATCTTCTCTGTTCCCTTTTAACGGCAATGATCATTTAACCGAGCTGTAAGTAAAGAGTGAGTATGCCAGTTGTAAATTAATCTAAAACAAATGTTTATAGCAATATATACGTAAAAAGATTGCGCTTTTCATAGTGACTACAAATATGAAACCCACGCGCCCATCAAAAGTTATTAGAGTCAGCCTGAGTGAACGACAATTTAGATCTCTGTTCGTTCTTCAATATATCTGCTATTTTAGTTTCATGTTAAAAAAAAACTTTTCTTTAGGTTTTCGTCTTTTTTTCTTTCCTTTAGATTCCAAGTGTTTTACCTCCCCTTGTGCGTTTTAAACCATACTCTGTTTGAGTTTTTTTTCCAATTGCTTCATTATGCTTCATCTAAAACGTTTATTTTCGTCTTCTTTGCATTTGGTTTTCTTGCATTTTGTCAATTCTCATTTTTTTATTTTTTTTTTAGTTTTTCTTCTTCATTTATAGTTTCTTCTATTTTATTAATTTTTATCAGTTCATTGTGCGCCGTTTGACAAATCTTTTTAGGTTTCTCTGAAAATTCCTCGCCGTTCTACTGATAATGATTCGTTGGATCCAAAGGGAAGTATTTATAGTCAGCTCTTTTTCTTCCTTTTAATGTAGCTTCATTTTCCATGGATTGCATGATAAATGGTGCACGTGGAATATATATTAGAATTGAAACATGGACTGTAATTCACAAATAGAGGGGATATTCATGAACAACCATATCTTAACAACAAAACTGCCCGTTACGAATATCCAATAGAAAGCAAAGACCTTTTATTACACCTTCTGTTAGATTTGTTGCAAATATTGGCTAAAAGGGCAAACTATTTGAAAATTGACCATGCTTCTATTGTCCTAACCATTTTATCTGAAAAAACGGGCTTTATTAACTGCTTCATTTGTAGACACGGCACCAAATGTAGTCGAAGACAAAAAGAGAGAGCAGTTTTTGTAATGGTATGAGGTGCGAATTAATATCGTTGGTTAACGTTTGTGAAGTCTTCTCCCAACCCAATCACATTGTTGCTGTATTTATGTAATTTCTGGAGTGACAAATAAGCTTGCCTTTTTAAAAACAGGATGGTTCTCCTATGTCAAGACAGGCCAGCAAAAAGAAAAAAAGCTATATTCCACCTGGCTGATTCTTCTGTTTGAAATCTTAAGCCAAAAATAGAACGAAAATGTCGCAAGTCCCAACATTTATTGCGGGTAGTCTCTCTGGTTCCTTATGGAGTGGCCAATAAACTAGTCAAATCGGTGAATAACATCGGAAACATTATGGAAGAGGTGCTAGGGGCATATCCTTCTTTTAAAAAACATCAAATATTCTCAAAACTCTACTTGTTTAGCCCTCAAAGTGGAGAGAGTAAAAGCTTGGTGATCACCATTAAATGGAGAAAGAACTATAAGAAATAGCAGCAACAAAATTACCAGTGACCAATATCCGGTGAAAAGCAAAGATGGCTTATCATGCCATTTAGTGAAGGCTGTCATGAGCAGCGCAGTATCGCCCATGCTATTTCGTATGGAAGTAATGATCTTTGACACTTTAGAGGTGGCTAATTCGGTTTGAAATTGAAATTTCTAATGTCCTCTATAAAGTTGAAGGTAATTATGCGGCAATATTTTTTTTACAATATCCCCTCCCTTATCCCCCAAAGATAGTCAATCAAAATATTGAGAATCCCATTTTTTCCACAGTAGTCAATAGGTCCGGGTAGAATGGACCCTACAGTCCCTGGGACAAGAGTCGTAAATTATGCAAGTTGACATATTGTATATAGCTTCTATAATGGATAAAAAGGGCACATTTGATGCTAGGAGTAGGATTATTTCGAAACTTTCTTAAATATATCTCGCAGAAGAGAAAGTCATACTTTTTTTAGAGCTGTACTTGTGGTAGCAGTACACGCAGAGGGCTTTGGCTTAGTTGGACGTCCCTCTCAACACGCCCTGAAAGTTTCAACTCAGTACAATAAGCTGTTCCTGTTCATACATCCTTTTGGCAACCTGAATGCACACGGTTTGTTTGATTTACTACAAAAGCCCCATAAATATTGTATGAAATTTTAACTTAAATACCCTTAACCTCTGTAAAAGTAGAAGTCGTAGCAGTCGTAATATTAGAAATATTGGTAACATGCACATAGCGCCTTAGGTTAGTTCAACATGCCCTTGGTCAATTGATCATCCACTCATCATTCCCTGATGACTCCAACTTAATACCGTCAGTAATTCCTGATTTTCCCACTTTTGACAACCTGTATGCACATAACATGTTTATATTTAGTTCAACACTCCCCTCAATATTCTCTGAAAGCTTCTCTTGAATGCACTTGGTCTTTTTGAACACTAAAGGTCAAACATGCCTTCTTTCTCAATAATAATACTATATCCGGGTTGCAGCGGTAGCTAGCAACCTAGTAAGAGACGATCACGTCCAATGTTAAGAAATATAAAAACCCATAGTTCCTAACAAAGGAGTCAGATCAAAACAAAAAGTACACCATTAGAACCGCCTTGTCCGAAACCCTGTATAGGAAACTTTCTGTCCCTTGGCTTGAACAGCAAGGGAAATATATTGGCTTGAAAATCAAGAAAATTGACTTTAACCACGTTATTCTCCCCAAACGGGATATTTTTTTCTTTTTTCTTTTTTTTTCTTTTCCACAGATAGCTTGGCACTGGAACATCGTAGAGGGTTGTTCAATAGCTCATTTTAAAGTAAATTAATTGGGTTAAAAACCTTTTGTAACTAAAATAAATTATTTCTAAAAGAGAATAAATTTTTCCACCAAAAACTGCATTTTCGATGTCTTTTCACACTCCAGTCTTTCAAACATAATCGTATACCAGCGGTAAGATTTGAACCCACGCCTCCGAAGAGACTGGTGGCTAACACCAGTGCCTTGGACCACTCGGCCAGGCTGCCTCTCATAAATAAATATATATGTGAATTTGGGTTGCAGCAGTAGCTAGCAACTAGTAAGAGATGATCAGTCCAATGCTAAGAAATATAACAAAACTCCTAAAAATAGAGTCAGATCAAAACAAAAGTACATCATTAGAATTACCTTGTCTGAAACCCTACTAGATAAATAATGAATGTCATCATAGTTTTATATTAGAGCTATGACGTGAATAGAAAACATGAAATTATATTGTTGTTTCTGAAGACGTCATGAAATAATATCATAGCTCTATGACGTCAACAAAATCATTACGCTGTGACGTCATAATTACTACTTAAGAACTACAAAGATGAAAATGTTCTCATTCATAATTACATAATGGTTTCAATCAAGCAAGTCGCACGCAAGTTGAAAAAACAGTACTACACAAACAACAGAGATAGTATCTTGAAAAGAGGAAAAGCAAAAAATATTCAACCGACCAGGCGCATCGAGAAGTAAAAATTGAGAGAGCAAAACAAAGGTATTCAACCGACCAGGCGTATCGAGAAGTAATAATTGAGAGAGCAAAACAAAGGTATTCAACCGACCAGGCGTATCGAGAAGTAATAATTGAGAGAGCAAAACAAAACAGCAAGATGTGTTATCACAATGATGAAGATTATAGACATGCAAAAAAATGAGACAGCCAAACAAAAGATCAAGGAGAGTTATCACAATGATGAAGATTACCGCATCAAATATAAGAAAAACCAAAAGCAAAGGTATTCAACCGTCCAGGTGTATCGAGAAGCAAAAATTGAGACAGCCAAACAAAAGATCAAGGAGCGTTACTGGGGTGACAAAATCTATAATGAAAAAATTAAATTCTCTGCGAGGTTGTACCGAAGAACGTTTATAGTAAAGAACGGCTTCTAGCCAATGTTAACTAGAAAATAAATGGGGATTATGGAATTTTCATCGGTATCATAAACCCAATAAGGAACAAGCCATGGGACATATTAGACTTAGTTTGATTTACAATTATAAAACCTAGTAGAAGACAAGCACGTAAATGGGAACTATATACGTGTCTTTGGATATACCTGAAACCTAGTAAAGAACAAACCACGTCACATAGTAACTAAAAGATAAGATAACACAAGCATTACGATATAAGAATAACGCCATTAAAATATATTCGACTGGCTCATTTTAAAGGAAATTGATGAATTTAAAAACCATTTGAAATTAGCACAAATAATTTTTGAAGTTTATATAATAAAGAACGACCTCTTGCCTATATTAAATTTTATACGCCACTTTATTATAGTATAGGTTATTACATTAAAAGACGATCATTGGAATAAATTACATAAAGGACTGATATAGTTCATCATAAATGGTGCTTGTCATTACGGTTTTTTTTATTGTTATAATAAAGATCGAACTCTTCCCTATACTAACTTGCATAGGCAACTTCACTATAGTTAAGATTACAGTATTTATATTATGACAGTGAAAAGGTATCCGGGTTGCAGCGGTAGCTAGCAACCTAGTAAGAGACGATCACGTCCAATGTTAAGAAATATAAAAACCCATAGTTCCTAACAAAGGAGTCAGATCAAAACAAAAAGTACACCATTAGAACCGCCTTGTCCGAAACCCCTGTATAGGAAACTTTCTGTCCCTTGGCTTGAACAGCAAGGGAAATATATTGGCTTGAAAATCAAGAAAATTGACTTTAACCACGTTATTCTCCCCAACGGGATATTTTTTTCTTTTTTCTTTTTTTTCTTTTCCACAGATAGCTTGGCACTGGAACATCGTAGAGGGTTGTTCAATAGCTCATTTTAAAGTAAATTAATTGGGTTAAAAACCTTTTGTAACTAAAATAAATTATTTCTAAAAGAGAATAAATTTTTCCACCAAAAACTGCATTTTCGATGTCTTTTCACACTCCAGTCTTTCAAACATAATCGTATACCAGCGGTAAGATTTGAACCCACGCCTCCGAAGAGACTGGTGGCTAACACCAGTGCCTTGGACCACTCGGCCAGGCTGCCTCTCATAAATAAATATATATGTGAATTTGGGTTGCAGCAGTAGCTAGCAACCTAGTAAGAGATGATCAGTCCAATGCTAAGAAATATAACAAAACTCCTAAAAAATAGAGTCAGATCAAAACAAAAGTACATCATTAGAATTACCTTGTCTGAAACCCTACTAGATAAATAATGAATGTCATCATAGTTTTATATTAGAGCTATGACGTGAATAGAAAACATGAAATTATATTGTTGTTTCTGAAGACGTCATGAAATAATATCATAGCTCTATGACGTCAACAAAATCATTACGCTGTGACGTCATAATTACTACTTAAGAACTACAAAGATGAAAATGTTCTCATTCATAATTACATAATGGTTTCAATCAAGCAAGTCGCACGCAAGTTGAAAAAACAGTACTACACAAACAACAGAGATAGTATCTTGAAAAGAGAAAAGCAAAAATATTCAACCGACCAGGCGCATCGAGAAGTAAAAATTGAGAGAGCAAAACAAAGGTATTCAACCGACCAGGCGTATCGAGAAGTAATAATTGAGAGAGCAAAACAAAGGTATTCAACCGACCAGGCGTATCGAGAAGTAATAATTGAGAGAGCAAAACAAAACAGCAAGATGTGTTATCACAATGATGAAGATTATAGACATGCAAAAATTGAGACAGCCAAACAAAAGATCAAGGAGAGTTATCACAATGATGAAGATTACCGCATCAAATATAAGAAAAACCAAAAGCAAAGGTATTCAACCGTCCAGGTGTATCGAGAAGCAAAAATTGAGACAGCCAAACAAAAGATCAAGGAGCGTTACTGGGGTGACAAAATCTATAATGAAAAAATTAAATTCTCTGCGAGGTTGTACCGAAGAACGTTTTATAGTAAAGAACGGCTTCTAGCCAATGTTAACTAGAAAATAAATGGGGATTATGGAATTTTCATCGGTATCATAAACCCAATAAGGAACAAGCCATGGGACATATTAGACTTAGTTTGATTTACAATTATAAAACCTAGTAGAAGACAAGCACGTAAATGGGAACTATATACGTGTCTTTGGATATACCTGAAACCTAGTAAAGAACAAACCACGTCACATAGTAACTAAAAGATAAGATAACACAAGCATTACGATATAAGAATAACGCCATTAAATATTCGACTGGCTCATTTTAAAGGAAATGATGAATTTAAAAACCATTTGAAATTAGCACAAATAATTTTTGAAGTTTATATAATAAAGAACGACCTCTTGCCTATATTAAATTTATACGCCACTTTATTATAGTATAGGTTATTACATTAAAAGACGATCATTGGAATAAATTACATAAAGGACTGATATAGTTCATCATAAATGGTGCTTGTCATTACGGTTTTTTTTATTGTTATAATAAAGATCGAACTCTTCCCTATACTAACTTGCATAGGCAACTTCACTATAGTTAAGATTACAGTATTTATATTATGACAGTGAAAAGGTATCCGGGTGCAGCGGTAGCTAGCAACCTAGTAAGAGACGATCACGTCCAATGTTAAGAAATATAAAAACCCATAGTTCCTAACAAAGGAGTCAGATCAAAACAAAAAGTACACCATTAGAACCGCCTTGTCCGAAACCCCTGTATAGGAAACTTCTTTCCCTTGGCTTGAACAGCAAGGGAAATATATTGGCTTGAAAATCAAGAAAATTGACTTTAACCACGTTATTCTCCCCAAACGGGATATTTTTTTCTTTTTTCTTTTTTTTTTCTTTTCCACAGATAGCTTGGCACTGGAACATCGTAGAGGGTTGTTCAATAGCTCATTTTAAAGTAAATTAATTGGGTTAAAAACCTTTTGTAACTAAAATAAATTATTTCTAAAAGAGAATAAATTTTTCCACCAAAAACTGCATTTTCGATGTCTTTTCACACTCCAGTCTTTCAAACATAATCGTATACCAGCGGTAAGATTTGAACCCACGCCTCCGAAGAGACTGGTGGCTAACACCAGTGCCTTGGACCACTCGGCCAGGCTGCCTCTCATAAATAAATATATATGTGAATTTGGGTTGCAGCAGTAGCTAGCAACCTAGTAAGAGATGATCAGTCCAATGCTAAGAAATATAACAAAACTCCTAAAAATAGAGTCAGATCAAAACAAAAGTACATCATTAGAATTACCTTGTCTGAAACCTACTAGATAAATAATGAATGTCATCATAGTTTTATATTAGAGCTATGACGTGAATAGAAAAACATGAAATTATATTGTTGTTTCTGAAGACGTCATGAAATAATATCATTGCTCTATGACGTCAACAAAATCATTACGCTATGACGTCATAATTACTACTTAAGAACTACAAAGATGAAAATGTTCTCATTCATAATTACATAATGGTTTCAATCAAGCAAGTCGCACGCAAGTTGAAAAAACAGTACTACACAAACAACAGAGATAGTATCTTGAAAAGAGAAAAGCAAAAATATTCAACCGACCAGGCGCATCGAGAAGTAAAAATTGAGAGAGCAAAACAAAGGTATTCAACCGACCAGGCGTATCGAGAAGTAATAATTGAGAGAGCAAAACAAAGGTATTCAACCGACCAGGCGTATCGAGAAGTAATAATTGAGAGAGCAAAACAAAGGTATTCAACCGACCAGGCGTATCGAGAAGTAATAATTTTAGAGAGCAAAACAAAGGTATTCAACCGACCAGGCGTATCGAGAAGTAATAATTGAGAGAGCAAAACAAAACAGCAAGATGTGTTATCACAATGATGAAGATTATAGACATGCAAAAATTGAGACAGCCAAACAAAAGATCAAGGAGAGTTATCACAATGATGAAGATTACCGCATCAAATATAAGAAAAACCAAAAGCAAAGGTATTCAACCGTCCAGGTGTATCGAGAAGCAAAAATTGAGACAGCCAAACAAAAGATCAAGGAGCGTTACTGGGGTGACAAAATCTATAATGAAAAAATTAAATTCTCTGCGAGGTTGTACCGAAGAACGCATAAGGACAGAGGGAAAAATTACATTCAGAAATACAAGAAGATGGCAAAAATGCAGGCTGATCTTTGTAAATTGAGAAACATTTTACGCATGTTTTATCGGAATCACGAAAAGTATTCAAAATTACAGATTAAAATTCTCTTTGAAAGAGCGGATGCTGTTGAAAAGTCGGCTAGAAATTCTTTGGCAAAGCTTCATAGTAATATCCAAAAGAAATGTTGTCAGTTTAACGAAAAGCTTCCAAGGTATGGATTGGCAATTGCGGAACAGTTTATAGATGCAATGGAAAATGTTCGACAACACAGTGAATATACGGAGGCGTACTTCTTAGAAAATTCGTATATTAATTTTGGAAGGAGCAATTGCAGTTTATGTAGCAGCAATAAAAATATATATACAAGCATACCTATCAACAGCGAAGGAAAAGCAATGTTTTTCAATTATGGTGAAAACGAGCCTGTTAGGGTTATTAGTAAATGTGTTTGTAAGACTAATGATTTAGAACAAATTCCTGGAACACCGACTCAAGAAAAAAGCATTTCTAACTGTGTTTTAAACAGTTCGTTTAGTTCTACTGAATATTTGGCAAAAAATTCTCTGTGTAGTAGAACAAACTGTCCTGAAAAGTACGAAACAACTATTGAAAAATGCTCTAGAACTAGATCTGACAAGGAAATTATGATGGCTGAAGTCACCTATAACAATCCGAGTAAACATTCAAAACCCAAAATTGGGCAGCAGGTTACTTGGCAATGTCACCCTGATATCTGCAAGCTCTATCCGATGGATATTGAATTATGTCAAATTCTTTTTGATATCCTTGAAAATAATATAGCATTAAAATTTTCAACTGACAAAGTGGTTAATTTCTACCTTGGCGGCTTGGATTATTTTTACATTAAAGAACGAACTTTAGTCCATAGTAACTGTAGTATTTATAAGGAATCACTATTTAGATTAAATAATTAACAAGACTGATTCCTTATATATATATGACGTAATGTCTAACACCGATTGTGAACTAATAACCATGTATGACGTAATGAGTGACGTTAAGTAAAAATTGAAAAACTAAATTTTTATTTATTTTAGTTTTTCGTTCAGATCCGGGTTGCAGCGGTAGCTAGCAACCTCCGGGTTGCAGCGGTAGCTAGCAACCTAGTAAGAGACGATCACGTCCAATGTTAAGAAATATAAAAACCCCAACTCCTAAAAAAAGAGTCAAATCAAAACAAAAAGTACACCATTAGAACCGCCTTGTCCGAAACCCCTGCATAGTAAAATTTCTGTCCCTTGGCTTGAACAGCAAGGGAAATATATTGGCTTGAAAATCAAGAAAAGTGGCAGCTACTACAACATTCTGCCTAAACGGGATATTTTTTTCTTTTTTTTTTTTTCTTTTTTTTTTTTTTGTATCCAGAGATAGCTTGGCACTGGAACATCGTAGAGGGTTGTTCAATAGCTCATTTTAAAGGAAATTAATTGGGTTAAAAAATGTATAGTAACTAAAATAAATTATTTCTAAAAGAGAATAAATTTTTCCACCAAAAACTGCATTTTGATGTCTTTTCACACTGCAGTCTTTCAAACATAATCGTATACCAGCGGTAAGAATTGAACCCACGCCTCTGAAGAGACTGGTGGCTAACACCAGTGCCTTGGACCACTCGGCCAGGCTGCCTCTCATAAATAAATATATATGTGAATTTGGGTTGCAGCAGTAGCTAGCAACCTAGTAAGAGACGATCAGTCCAATGCTAAGAAATATAAAAACCCAAAACTCCTAAATTATTATAAAGAACGACCTTTTGCCTATACTAAATTTGTAGGCCACTTTACTATAGTATAGGCTTGTACAGTTATATTTAAAGTCAATATATTAAAATTTTCCATTAAAAGAAAATCATTGGAATAAAAATCCGGGTTGCAGCGGTAGCTAGCAACCTAGTAAGAGACGATCACGTCCAATGTTAAGAAATATAAAAACCCATAGTTCCTAAGAATGGAGTCAGATCAAAACAAAAAGTACACCATTAGAACCACCTTGTCCGAAACCTCTATAAAGGAAACTTACCGCCCTTTGGCTTGAATAACAAAGAAAATATATTGGCTTGAAAATCAAGAAAATGGACTTTTACCACGTTATTTTCCCCAAACGGGATATTTTTTTCTCTTTTCTTTTTTTGTATCCAGAGATAGCTTGGAACTGGAACATCGTAGATAGTTGTTCAATAGCTCATTTTAAATGAAATTAATTGGGTTTAAAACCTTTTGTAACTAAAATAAATTATTTCTAAAAGAGAATAAATTTTTCCACCAAAAACTGCATTTTCGATGTCTTTTCACACTGCAGTCTTTCAAACATAATCGCGTACCAGCGGTAAGATTTGAACCCACGCCTCCGAAGAGACTGGTGGCTAACACCAGTACCTTGGACCACTCGGTCAGGTTGCCTCTCATAAATAAATATATATGTGAATCTGGGTTGTGGCAGTAGCTAGCAATCTAGTAAGAGACGATCAGTCCAATGCTAAGAAATATAACAAAACTCCTAAAAATAGAGTCAAATCAAAACAAAAGTACATCATTAGAATTACCTTATCTGAAACCCTACGAGATAAATATTGAATGTCGTCATTACATAAAGGCTCGATCATCGAATTTATTTCTTATTTTGTAATAAGATGCCTTCTAAGCGAGTTATACGTAATTTATCCGGGTTGCAGCGGTAGCTAGCAACCTAGTAAGAGACGATCACGTCCAATGTTAAGAAATATAAAAACCCATAGTTCCTAACAAAGGAGTCAGATCAATATAACATCAAAAAGGTTCAAATTTCCCACACCGGGAATCGAACCCGAGCCTGTTAAGTGAAAGTTAACTATCCTAGCCACTAGACCATATGGAACCATAAAGAAGTATGATTTAAGAGCCATATGCATATTATTATTTCACCATACCAATTATAATAAGGCCAAAACAAAATCGTCGACTTGCAACCTTACTTTTGACACATTAGTTAAATCTTCATCAGGCTTAAAATTTTTTTGCTAGTTTTACATGAAAGAACGAACCTTAGCCCATAGTAGCAGAAATAAGAATATCTAGGTTGCAGCGGTAGCAAGTAACCTATTACATAATCCGGGTTTAAGTGGTAGCTAGCAGCCTAGTAAGAAACGCCAAATTAAAAGATGATCATTAGAAGAACAAACAATTGCTTATATTGGACTTAGTTAGCTGCCTGATTCTTTGAGGTTCGTCTCTTACTATTCTAAAGAAGAAAAAAGCCGTAGGCTTTTTCCTGTTTGTAAAAATACATTAAAAGATAACCATATGTGACGTAATAAGTGAATGCAATATTTATACACGTTCATCTTTCGACAAGTATTGCATTAAACAACGAGCTATATCCGGGTTGCAGCGGTAGCTAGCAACCTAGTAAGAGACGATCACGTCCAATGTTAAGAAATATAAAAACCCATAGTTCCTAAAAAAGGAGTCAGATCAAATTCAAAAGTTATAATAAAGAACGACCTCTTGCCTATACTAAATTATAGAGGCCACTTAACTATAGTATAGGTTAGTAAATTTACATTAAAAGACGATCACTGAAATAAAAAACCATTCCAAACATTGGACTTAGTTAGCTACTTGATTGTTTGAGTTTCGTCTCTTACTATTTAAAAGAAGAAAAAAAGCCGTAGGCTTTTTCCTGTTTGTATTTATAGTTAAAAAACGAACTCAAGTCCAAAGAAACTGAACCCTGTGGTTCATTCATATTATCTTCATTATTTTAGCTAGAATGTAAATAAACAAGTTTCTTTTTTAAATTTTCCGGGTTGCAGCGGTAGCTAGCAACCTAGTAAGAGACGATCACGTCCAATGTTAAGAAATATAAAAACCCATAGTTCCTAACAGAGGAGTCAGATCAAAAACAAAAAGTACACCATTAGAACCGCCTTGTCCGAAACCCCTGTATAGGAAACTTTCTGTCCCTTGGCTTGAACAGCAAGGGAAATGTATTGGCTTGAAAATCAAGAAAAGTGGCAGCTACTACAACATTCTGCCTAAACGGGATATTTTTTTTTTTCTTTTTTTTTTCTTTTGTATCCAGAGATTGGCACTGGAACATCGTAGAGAGTTGTTCAATGGCTCATTTTAAAGGAAATTAATGGGTTAAAAATCTATAGTAACTAAAATAAAATTATTTCTAAAAGAGAATAAATTTTTCCACCAAAAACTGCATTTTTGATGTCTTTTCACACTGCAGTCTTTCAAACATAATCGTATACCAGCGGTAAGATTTGAACCCACGCCTCCGAAGAGACTGGTGGCTAACACCAGTGCCTTAGACCACTCGGCCAGGCTGCCTCTCATAATTTGGGTTGCAGCAGTAGCTAGCAACCTAGCAAGAGACGATCAGTCCAATGCTAAGAAATATAAAAACCCAAGACTCCTAAAAATACAGTCAGATCAAAACAAAAGTACATCATTAGAACTACCTTGTCTGAAACCCTACTAGATAAATTAGAGCTATGACGTGAATAGAAATACACGAAATTATATTGTTGTTTCTGAATCCGGTTGCAGCGGTAGCTAGCAACCTAGTAAGAGACGATCACGTCCAATGTTAAGAAATATAAAAACCCATAGTTCCTAACAAAGGAGTCAGATCAAAACAAAAAGTACACCATTAGAACCGCCTTGTCCGAAACCCCTGTATAGGAAACTTTCTTTCCCTTGGCTTGAACAGCAAGGGAAATATATTGGCTTGATATAATAAAGATCGAACTCTTCCCTATACTAACTTGCATAGGCAACTTCACTATAGTGAAGATTACAGTATTTATATTATACATCATTATAAATTATAAAAGGTTCGAATGTTCGAAGATTATAGAGTTAAAAATTTTCCCACACCGGGAATCGAACCCGGTCCTCCTAAGTGAAAGTTAACTATCCTAGCCACTAGACCAAATGGAACCATAAAGAAGTATGATTTAAGAACCATATGCATATTATTATTTCACCATACCAATTATAATAGGGCCAAAACAAATTCGTCGAATTGCAACCTTACTTTTGACACATCAGTTAAATCTTCATCAGACTTAAAAACTGTTTTGCTAGTTTTGCAGTAAAGATTATAATAAAGAACGACCTCTTGCCTATACTAAATTTTATACGCCACTAAATTATAGTATAGGTTAGTAATTCAACAGATAGCATCGCACTGGAACATCATAGAGAGTTGTTCAATGGCTCATTTTAAAGGAAATTAATGGGGTTAAAAACCTTTGTAATTAAAACAAATTATTTTTATTATATTAAGGAATTTTAATTATGTTCCTTAAGAAACCATCATAAGTAAAAATTTCCCATACAGAAATTGAACTCAAGTCTACTGGGTGAGAGCTATCCCAAACTCTAGGCCATATAGGATATATTAAAATATCCGATTAATGAAATTTATGTTAAAGAACAAATTATAAACCTAGTTAGCTGCCTGATTATTTGATGATCGTCTCTTACTATTCCAAAGAAGAAAAAGCCGTAGGCTTTTTCCTGTTTGTAATTTATTTTATAATAAAGAATGAACTTCAGGCTTTACTAACTGAAAAGTTTAATCCGGGTTGCAGCGGTAGCTAGCAACCTACTAAGAGACGATCACCTCCAATGTTAAGAAATATAAAACCCCCCACTCCTAAAAAAAGAGTCAGATCAAAACAAAAAGTACACCATTAGAACCGCCTTGTCCGAATCCTCTATAAAGGAAACTTACCGCCCTTTGGCTTGAATAACAAAGAAAATATATTGGCTTGAAAATCAAGAAAATTGACTTTTACCACGTTATTCTCCACAAACGGGATATTTTTTTCTTTCCGCTTTTTTTTCTTCCTCAGCTAGCTGGGCACTGGAAAATCATAGAGAGCTGTATAATAGCTCATTTTAAAGGCAATTGCAATATCTAGTGCCTTTTGTACTTAAAAATAAAATAATTTTTAAAGTAGAATCAATTCTGTCAAAAAAATTGCATTTTTGATGTATTTTATAATAAAGAACGACCTTTTGCCTATACTAAATTTTATACGCTACTTAATTATAGTATAGGTTAGTAATTCAACAGATAGCTTGGCACTGGTTACATTAAAAGACGATCATTGGAATAGCAAACAATTGCACACATTGGAATTAGTTAGCTACTTGATTGTTTGAGGTTCGTCTCTTACTATTTCAAAGAAGAAAAAGCCGTAGGCTTTTTCCTGTTTGTAATCAGTTTATTATCCAGGTAGCAGCTAGCAACTTACATAAAGGACCGATATAGTTCATCATAAATGGTATTTGTCAATTATAATAAAGATCGAACTCTTCCTATATACTAGCTTGCATAGGCAACTTCACTATAGTTAAGATTACAGTATTTATATTATACTTCATTATAAATTATAAAAGGTTCAAATGTTCGAAGATTATAGAGTTAAAAATTTTCCCACACCGGGAATCGAGCCCGGGCCTGTTAAGTGAAAGTTAACTATCCTAGCCACTAAACCATATTGGACCATAAAGAAGTATGATTTAAGAGCAATATGGATATTATTATTTCACCATACAAATTATAATAAGGCCAAAACAAAATCGTCGACTGGCAATCTTACTTTTGACACATTAGTTAAATCTTCATCAGACTTAAAAAATGTTTTGCTAGTCCGGGTTGCAGCGGTAGCTAGCAACCTAGTAAGAGACGATCACGTCCAATGTTAAGAAATATAAAAACCCATAGTTCCTAACAAAGGAGTCAGATCAAAACAAAAAGTACACCATTAGAATATAATAAAGATCGAACTCTTCCCTATACTAACTTGCATACGCAACTTCACTATAGTTAAGATTACAGTATTTATATTATACATCATTATAGATTATAAAAGGTTCAAATGTTCGAAGATTATAGAGTTAAAAATTTTCCCACACCGGGAATCGAACCCGAGCCTGTTAAGTGAAAGTTAACTATCCTAGCCACTCGACCATATGGAACCATAAAGAAGTATGATTTAAGAGCCATATGCATATTATTATTTCACCATATTTACAGTAAAGAACGATCTCTCATCCATAGTAACTGATAAATGGTGGTTCCAGGGGTAGTTACTTGAGGTTCGTCTCTTACTATTTCAAAGAAGAAAAAGCCGTAGACTTTTTCCTGTTTTTAATGATATAGCATAAAAGGAAACCCAAGTTGTAATCCGGGTTGCAGCGGTAGCTAGCAATCCGGGTTGCAGCGGTAGCTAGCAATCCGGGTTGCAGCGGTAGCTAGCAATCCGGGTTGCAGCGGTAACTAGCAACCTAGTAAGAGACGATCACGTCCAATGCTAAGAAATATAAAAACCCCTAACTCCTAAAAAAGGAGTAAGATCAAAACAAAAAGTAACACCATTAGAACCGCCTTGTCCGAAACCCCTGTATAGTAAAATTTATCTCCCTTGACTTGAACAGCAAGGGAATATATTGGCTTGAAAATCAAGAAAAGTGGCAGCTACTACAACATTCTGCCTAAACGGGATATTTTTTTCTTTTTTTCTTTTTTTCTTTGTTTTTATAATAAAGAACGACCTCTTGCCTATACTAAATTTTATACGCCACTTAATTATAGTATAGGTTAGTAGTTCCGAAGATAACTTGGCACTGGAACATCGTACAGAGTTGTTCAATGGCTCATTACAAAGGAAATTAATGGGGTTAAAAACCTTTTATAACTAGAATATATATATAAAGCAATGGGCATGCTGCATAACTCAGAGCCCTTGTTCTGAAAATTGTGGCTGGTTGACACTCCCAGAGATATAGTTAGGGAACAATTCAACTATGCTGAACAAAACGACCATCTCAAAAATTTCGATTGGATGTATTTGGAGAATAAATGCACTTGAAAGAGGCTCTTTCCCTCCAATGACGTTTTGCTGTTAAAAGGGTTACTAGAATTTTTAATGTACTGTTGAATGAGCTCTTTCCAAAATGTCATCGATTGCAATGCGCTGTCTATGATATTGTTTATATGCACTTTTGAAAACTGCATGCATATAGTTTTTTTTTTCGTTAATTTAAACTCCCCCCAAACGTTCCCTAAGATTTTCGCTTTAATATCCTTAGCATCGTTACTTACAGCAATCGCAGTAGAAGTATTAGCAGTACATAATTTGTGCCTTGTGTTAGTTCAAATCTCTCACAGCGTACCCTGAAAGTTTCAATTTAATAATCGAAGGTGTTCCTGAGATATTGCTTTTATACTCTTTCATTAATAGCAGTATGTACATAACACGATATCCTTTTCTTTAGCAACCATGGTAGAAGTAGCAGTAGTAATAGTAGTAGCAGCAGTAGTATTTGTAGTAGTAGTAAAGTAGTAGCAGAGTACCAGTAGGATGCAAATATGCCTTTTTGGTTAGTTGAACATCCCCCACAACAAACCCTTTAGGTTTTAATTTCATACACAAAGCGGTTCCTAAGATATTAGGAATGGATTGTGTATCCGCGTGGTTTACATTTATAAAATTTAAATACATTGTATATTATATTTATAAAAATCTCTTATGGTATGGGAGGGGGCTGGCGACATTCCAGCCGCTTTTGAACGTCCTTTAATATGTAATAATATTTGGCCTTTGAGGTGGACAAATCCCCTAGAGTCTGGGGTTAAGGGTTGTACGTTATGCCCCAGGGACATATAAGGTTTTTATGGAAGGAGTTACCGTGTGAACTTTAGAAGAGGTTCATTTGATTTGAAATGTATAATTCTAGTTCCTTTTTAAAAAAAAAAAATTAGGAAGAGCAACTAGCCCCCCCCCCCTCCCTGGCATCCTCTTTTCCCAAAACGCATTCAATTGAAATTGTGCGATAGCCATTTTTGTTATCAATAGCCCAAAAATTATATAACAATAGGGCCGTTTTTTTACTCATCAATGTGCCAAGACCTTACATCTTTTGTCAGAAAACGCTTAAAAGTGAAATCTTTGGACAAAGATCTTACATCTTTGGTCGCTTTTGTGCAAACGTCTTTCATCATTCTGCTCTGATCAGCGGTCTGAGAGCAATGAGGAGTAGATCATCAAACTTCTCTCATCATTGTTCTATATGGCAGGACAGTGGCGGTCTTCACACTTTTTGCTAACATCAGTGAGCTGTAAGATCTTAGAACAAAGATGACTTAAAAAACGATAATCTTTGCAGAAAGATGTAAGATCTTAATGCTAAAAAACGAGCCTAGTGTCTTTAGGGTGGACACAATCCCCCACAGCTTATTGGCAAGGGTTGTAAGTTATGCCCGGGGCATATAAGGTTTTTATGGAACGGGTAGTTGTATAAACCCTTGATCATATGGAGCTCATTTGATTGGAAGTTGGAAGTAGTAGTGCCCTTTTCATGAGCCAAAAGTGAATGGAGGGTAATCAGCCCCCTCCCTCCAAGCCCATCATTCCCCAAATCATATCCGATCAAAATTTAAGAGAGCTTCAAAATCGAGCTTATAGTACTCACACACGAAGCTTACAGCGTCTTTGTTCATTTTGTTTGCACCTAGCATTACGCTTAAGTAGTTCAAAACCTCCAAACTGTTCTCTTCTAGCCTACTTTTCAATTTCTGTAGATTAAACATCAATAACGGGATACAAAACTGTATTTTTGAAAAACTCTTGCGCTGTCACATATGGAAGTATTGTGCCCCCACGTAATTCCACTTGAACTTTACGTTTCCGGGGCAATTCAGGACCTCTAAAACCACATTTATTAGCTAATTCTGAGCTATGATTGAACAATTTGAAAATAAAACTCTTCTGATAGAAAGGACTGTAATACTTCAACAGTACTTATCTTGACCCTTTTTACCACTTCATAGGTCACACTTCTGGACTGTAACGTTTTCGACAATATGTCGTACTGCATTAAAACTCTTCTTAGAAGGAGTAGGTCAAAAACAAAGCTAAAATCTTCCATTCTTTTTTTCAAAGCATAGGCTTGTCCTCCAGCGTCATGGTCGGTCTCTAAAATGTTTTCTAAAGCTGCAAGAGTTTCTCCAAAGTTGTCCAGCAGTGCACGCACTGCTTCAATGCGACAAGTCCATCTGGTGCTGCTTAGTGACTTTAAAGTTGTGGTTCCCCCATGAAAGGACTTGGAACTCTTCTAAATCCTTTCGAAAACTGCATGGCGTTTGGTTGACTTTTCAATTGAATTATAGATACTTTGAAGGACAAAGAACGTATTTCTAATTGAAGTCACTGAATTATAGCAGCTGACAATGCATAGATTCAGTATGTGTGCGCAGTAATGAATATACATTGGGGTTGGGCTCTCCTGAAGTATTCTGGCTGCCATACCTTTATAAGGACCTCTCATGTTCGAAGCTCCGTCGTACTGACCACGTAAATATTTTTAATGTCCAGGTCTAGTGAAAGAAATGTATTTATTATTAGTGTGGCTAATGTTTTTTTTCCATCGGTTGTTTCAGCACGATAGAAACCAACAAACGATTTGTGAACTTCTAAGTTTTCATTAACATATCTCAAGCCTTCTGCAACTTGCTGATGTTTTGCTATATCTTGAGTTTCGTCCACAATAACAGCGAATATTTTCGCTTCTTTTACTTGTTTAACTATTTGTTGTAATATTTGATCTCCGATAATAGATAATAATTCATTCTGGATAGTCGGTGAAATACATGGAAAATTCTTTTTACGTTCAACGAAAAGCTGTTGAATCACATCACTGTCCTTAGAGCGAAGTTCCATGAGCTCCAAAAAATACCCTCTGTTTTTTGAATCCATAGTTTCGTCATGAGCTCGTAACGCGATACCTTGTCTACCACAAAATATCAATGATTCGCATATGGATTATAGATACAATCGATTTTGTTGCACGCATTTGGAGTATTTAATGTTTTACTTTTTCAGCAATAGAACCAGTTTTGTTCGGTTCTCTAAGAGAGACAAGTTTAACAGCATTATCCATGTGTGAGTTTCACTTCTGATGGCTTTCAAATACCTGGACGTCTTTTTTTCCAATTATAGAACCCATTCACTGTAAAAGCATCTTCTGCTTTATATTTTTTTACTATAGCAGTAAAATGCACGGTAGGTAAAACAATACGCTTTATCATTTCCTGGGCTATACTCTAACCAAGGGAATGTGCTGTACCAATCTGTTCTGAATTTTCTCCCATTAGTTGAAGGGAAAATCAAGTCTCTTTGTTGAAGGGGGCCATCACAAACATGAGCCAAAGCTGAGGCTGGACCATTAACTGGATCTCGTTTGTTTATTAATTTGGTCAAAGTAGAGCTGCTTTCACAGTTTAGATTAGATTCACTTTCTGTATTTATGTTGCTATAAGAAGAAGTAGACGGTGAATCATAGTTCTTTGCCATACATTCTTATTGGTGTTCGAAAGTCCTTTGCTTTTTTATATTTGGTTCTGAACCAAAAAAAAAAGAAAGAAAGGAGCTCTGCCCTTTCTTGGTTTTATTAGCCTGTAAAAACCAAATAAATTGATATAAATTATGTTTTCTATTATTGTATAAAACACTTCAAAGTTGAGAGCTGGACAGAGCAAGTTTTTAACGGAGATGGTGAAGGAACCGAGAGTTTCGTCATCTTACATCGCTGAATCTGCGAACGCACTTTTTCTGAACTATTAATTTTATTGAATACACACAGTAGCCCAGCTGTCCCAATTCTGGGACCACAAGTGCATGCGCTATTCCACCTGATGGAGATTATAGGGGGGAGGGGGTACCAAACGGTTAAAAAAGTAAAGATGGCCTCTTTCTTCCCTAGGTTTTCAATAGTACATTTCTCTTCAAGAGGAGGTAAAGAAAAGTTACTATTTATCAATGACGTTACTCGATTAATTTCAAAATCCTTATACAATACTTAAATAAACAACGCACACGTATTAGCTAAAATTAATGCTTACGTTCAGCTTTTTCAAAAATTGTCAGCTATGAGTTGCTGGAGACGACAGTAGAGTACTGTAAACTAGCTTTGGGGTGAGTGATGGTGAATTTCGTATAAGATCGGTCTTTTTTTCCAACTTTATTTTAATATTAAAGTGTGTATCTCCCTTCCACTTCCTTCAACTCCTGCGCGCATTACTGGATATTAAATCTTACAGTAGGACCGTTTTTTTAGCACTAAGATCTTACATCTAAGATCTTACATATTTCTGCAAAGATTATCGTTTTTTAACTCATCTTTGCTCTAAGATCTTACAGCTCACTGATGTTAGCAAAAAGTGTGAAGACCGCCACTGATTTGCCATATAGAACAATGATGAGAGAACTTTGATGATCTACTCATCATTGTTCTCAGACCGCTGATCAGAGCAGAATGGTGAAAGACGTTTGCACAAAAACGACCAAAGATGTAAGATCTTTGTTCAAAGATTTCACTTTTAAGCGTTTTTCTGACATAAGATGTAAGATCTCAGCACATTGATGAGTGAAAAAACAGGCCTAGTTTAACCAAGCGGTGTTCCAATAGCCCCGTGCATCGCATCATTCAGTTGCATGTGATTTGAAAATAGCTTCTTAGCAAATCTAAAAGTATACCCTTTAAATTGCAATTGTCGAAACCTTATACAGGAAAATTATAACCCACCTCTTTAAACAAAAACAAATAATAATTTTTTGCATGGGCAGCAGCGATATGTCCTCTTTTATTTCTTCGTTGCTATCGGGCACTGAAACATCGCTAATTCAAATATCTTTTTTATAAATTAGACTCGATAAAGCTGTCATAAACAACCATATGGTACTCAAGGGCGGATCCAGGATTTTTTTTAGGGGTGGGGCACAAAAAAGGTTGATCCGATAAACTTGCGTTAAGAGGAAGTTTAATTAACGCAAACTTATCTGAATTAGGTAAGTTACGCCACTTTAGACTACTTTCGGGGGGGGGGGATACTCTAAAAGTGCAACTCGGGTGACATTTTTGGAATAGAAAAGCCGGGCCAGACACATGGACATCATAGGGAGCTAATTATGAGCTCATTTATAAACAAATATTCTTATAAATTCAACTTAATAAGGCAATCTTAAAGTGCCATATGACACCCACAACGTGTACTCTTGCTAAAAAAAAAACCCTTCTTTTTTATTTAATATTCATCTTTAATATCTTAAATATTTAATATCTTTTTATTTAATTTCACGGGTTGAAACAAGAGTGACGCATGGAAAAATACACGGGAAACGTATAAATTGGGTTATTATAATTTGAGGATTTTTTTATAATTTGGGGATATTTTTATACTATGGGGGGGGGGATTGTGGGTAAACTATAGTGCAGCTGCAGTAAAAAATCTGTCTATTCTAATTATTCTACACATTATGAAGCCGGTCTAAGAATTGTTTTTTAACATATTTCCTTCTCAGCCGCCTCAATTCTATACTCAAAAAACATTAAGAAGGGGGGCAATTTTTTCTTCTTCTTTTTTTTCCATGAAAATACCAAATAAAAATTTATTTTTGAAATCAAGGAATGGGGGGAAATCCAGGAGGCAGATACCCCCCCCCGTGATTGGCACCACTGGAACTAGTTTCAATAGCAGCAAAATCGTAGCACCATTCGATACTCTGGATTTTAGGTTCTTTGACCTCTGTAGGCCGGAATTCCTTCGGCACTTCCCTATGGGATAGCCTAGATCAAGTATCAAATAATTGCCTAATCTAGCTTAAAACGCAAAATTAACATACCATAGTCTAATTCAGATACTGAAAACAGTCAAACTTGTTACTCACTATAATGTATTTCAAGCACTAGACGTCTAGACGCGCCAACAAGAGGGAAATTCTCCCTGGTTGATGTTACGCTGAGCTTGTATAAGAAGTAGATGACCTATTTCCTTGATGATAAGACTTCAAAGGCGGTATTTTTTGAATAAATATTAATGAGGAAGCGCAATGGACCATTATTTTTCGCGTTTTTTACATTCAAAACAAGCTGGGATTAATTAAAAAAATTATTGGGTCGAAATAAAGAGCGAATTTGAAGCCTAAAACGAGCACAGTTTAAAAGTTACTTAATAAATTATAGTTTTTTCTCCAAAATATTGGGGGGGGCAACTGCCCCCCCCCCAACGACGCCACTGGCTATATGCATGCACATTGTCAAAATAGCATATTTTAAGAATTGATTTGGGTATTAAGTTGGAACTTCTAGAGAATACTTAAAGGGTAAGATCATCTCACCAAAAGCCAATATGTGCACACTACTGCTAATACTACTGTTACTGCTACATTTACTACTACTGCTACTATTTCTATTGCAACTACTTGTAGGGCTAAGAGCATTGAGATGAACATGTCAAGAAGTATATGAACATACAGGTTATCAAAAGGACATATCATCAATATCATAGCAATGGCTAATTGCATTAAGTTGAAACTTCCAGGACTTGATTAGAGGGATTTTCTATTGACCAAAAGGCAATAGGTTAATATTACTGCTGCTAGTAGTGCTACCGCTATTCAGTATTATTACTAGTAATATCAATGCTACTACTGTGACTACTATTACAACTATGCGTAGGGTATGAAAGGAAAATTTTCATGAAATTTTGAGGGGGGGGGAGATGAACTGAATCAGAACATTCCCTCTGTATGCAGGTTGTCAAAAGGGTGTAACAGCAATATCTTAGGAATAGTTTGTTATGTGAAATTGAAAATAACAGGGCTTGTTGTGAGGGATATTGAACTAACCAAAAAAAAAAATGTTTGCATCATAAAGCTAATGCTTCTACCCGATGGCGCAAAAAGGATATCCTACCTTGGGTGCCGGTAATTTGGGGGTTAGTGTTTTTGGGTGCCGGTAATTTGGGGGTTTAGTCTTTAAAGTGTTTTATTAAGTGTTAATAAAACTTTTTTTGATCTCACAAATATAAATTGAGCCCAAATTTTCCAGCTCCAGAAGGCGACAACGCCTAGGAGTGGAGAGTAGGCGTGGCTTCATTTGAGGAATGATAGGGATAGGTAGAGAGGATGGGCTGAATGACAGGGGGAAGAAACACCTACTTTAGGAACGTCTATAGGAAACAATACTCGTAGAAAACAGTTTTGTGCATTCGCTTCGGACTCCCCTAAGGTGTTTACACAGAAGGAGGTGGCCTAGTCTGAGGACTTTCAAAAGATGGCTACAATTCCATAACGACTCCAATGAAAAGTGCCACTATTCTGAGCTTTGAATGTTAAAATCAATACGAATGTGGTATTTTAAAGCATTAATATTTGGGACTTTTACATTTAGTACAAAAATATTTTGTGTATATATCATTTGTCAAACTCAATATTAATATACTGCTTCCAAAAATCGATACAAATATAGTATTACAACTATAAGTTCCATCTTAAATATTTCTGTGAATTATATGGTTTAAGTGTAATGGCATTAAAAAGAATAATAACAAGAAAGGGTTTTATTATTTTTCTTTCTTTTCTTTTGTATATGTTCATTTCCCGAAAGACCCCAAATTAAATAACGCATAGTTTCTTATGCGTGGAAGCAGTGATGCCAGGTAACTGACTTTAGATAGCGCACCAAGGGAAGCGAGAGAATGCACCATCGGTGCATTTTCACTATATATTTTTTAGATGGAGTTCAAAATTCAGGGTAAATTAGATCTTGAAGGGATCAGTGCAAAAAATAAAGAAATTCAGAGACAATGTTACCAGATAGTGTGAATTTTGCTTTTCAGAATACTAGAACTCAAAATTGGCAGGATTAAGTCTTCATTGACAGATTTCGGCTTTATATTCCAAAATCTGAAAAAGTGAAGCATTTTTGACTTGCACTTTTGTGGTCGAAATTTTCTGTTGTCAGTCTCTGGCTTGACAAGAAATATTTTCCTTAGTTATCTGGTATGTCAGAGAATTAAATAAAAAAGGGAATTAAAGAAGATCTAACAAAAAAAAAAAAATACTCTCCAATATCTAAGGTGGTATTTTGCATTACTTTCTGGCTAATATGCTGAATTATTCTCTATCAACAATAGGAATTGTAATTAAAGAACTAAAAAAAAAAAAATAGGTACTCAGTAACAGGTAAACTGGTCGTGCAATATAGATAAGTTATACAAAAACGTGGAAGTTAAAGGCGCATTTGATAAAGATTTGAATAGATGGGATTTTCTGTTGTAGAACTAAAGAGAAGTATTATCCTTGACGGTCACATCTCTCCAAAATGTCATTTAGGTAAGTGACACCAAAGTTTACTTCTTTATATAATGTTTTTATGACATTGCAATTCTAAGCTTCAAAAAAATATAAATTCTTAAACTTAGTTACGAGAACAAAATGTTTCGTAGCTTTCAAAATATAAATTAGAACGACAAAACCGACCAAGTCAAAGATAAAAAAGTAGACCGGCCGTCATTAATGCAACTATCAATAAAATTGCAGGCTATGGACAATGTTCTAAGATTTTGTCATGAAACAGAAGCCAAAGACATACATATGAGACAAAACTGTACTTGGCAAGGTCCTTCAACAGTTCCGATTTTTGTTTTATTTGTGTTTTCCTTTTAATGAACTTCGAATTAGTTTTGTACATTTTTTAATCATATTTTATATTTACCTTCGACTAGTATTAAAGATCATTTTCGAAGTTAAACAGCAAACCCTCCTTCTATATCGCCCAAAATTTCCTCAAGACTTACCTTTTCATTGTCATTGGATGGTTTTTTGATGTCATAAATGTCAATGGTAAATCTATTCAGCATAGTGGGTGTAGGATCAAAGTCCCTACATCACTTTCCCTGGCAATTCAGCCTAAGTCGGATGGTCAAAGTAGAGTTAAGCATTTTAAGGTGAATCCTGTTTCAATGCTTGACAAGATTGACAGAAAACACTTTCTCGACGAAGGGGTTGCTAATGGGTAAGCTTAAAACAGAAAGAGCTGCTTGAGCTATGTCGAACAAAGGTCAGCTTATCCCACTCTTTTCTGTATTTTTTTTTTTTTATCGAATTTTGACCACTGTCCCATTTGGTTTTTCACGCTAAGGATAATGCACGCTTTGATAATTTAAAATTTAGGTCGTCATAGAGCCTGAAATGCGATATGAGAATCCTTATGGGGTTCTGAAAATTCCACCTGTCTTTATAGACCGATTCCTAAATCTGTCAGAAGAAGTTGTCAGTAAACACTAGACTTTAAAATTTTGAGTTTTGTCATTGATATTGTGAAGGCAAAATGCGCCCACTTTGCGCCGAATTGTTTCGACATGCGCAAAATCGGCCCAATGCGCCAATTTGAACACAGTCAGAGTCATATTTATATTATTAAAGAAAAAGTGAGTAGCATTTTCACATTTCACACTTCGAGCATTATTCAGTAGGACTCAAAAAGCGAATTATGAATATACTATGAATATATTTTCATATACTCTTTTAAGAGTACATGAAAATTATTTGCTGGACAAATGTTTTTGTTTGCTCATACTCAGAAGAGAAAGAAATTGAGGTTAAAAAAACTAAACTCCCATCGCTTACATAGTAAAAACACATTTGGTTGAAGTTGCTACTAACCGAAACTATTAAATTTCTGAGGGGGCTCATTCGATTAGAAATCCGAAATTCTAGTCCTCTTTTTAACAGTCGAAAGTGATTGGAAGGCAACTAGCCCCCTCTACCCCGCCCTTTTTTACCGAAAGGCATCAGATAAATATTTTGGGATAGCCATTTTGTTTAATATAGTTCCAAGGTCAGATAACAAAAACTCCGGTGTCGACTCAACCCCCAGGGCCCAGGGGCAGGCGTTGTAAGTTCTTCCCTGGGGAAATATATAATTCTTATGGAATGGATGTTTGTATAAACTACAGAGAGGGTTCATTTGATTGGAAATTGAAAGTTCTAGTTCACTGTTTAAGAGTCAAAAGTAACCTGAGCCCCCCCCCCACGCCGTTTTCCCCAACTGTATCAACTAAAAATTTAAAGGTAGCCATTTTGTTAAAAATAGTTCCAAGGTCAGATAACAAAAACTCCGGCTTTGACACAACCCCTAAGGGCCAGGGGGTAGGTGTTTTAAGTTATATCCTGGGGGCATACATGGTTCATATGGAAGGGATGCTCGTAGAAACTTCAGAGAGGGCTCGTTTGGTTTGAAATTTACAGTTTTAGTTCAATTTTTAAGAGTCGAAAGAGGTAGAGGGGTAGCTAGCTCCCTCACGCCCTTTTGCTCCAAACCCATCCGGTACAAATTTTGAGACAACCATTTCTTGTAAATTGTTCAACCAGTGTAACTTCAGAATCGAACAGAACTTGAGCTTTTTTCTTCTTAGAGAAAATTCAGAACTCAAGCGGAACGTTTTCTCTTCTTTGGAAAAATTCAGAATCGAAATGTAACTTTTTTCTCTTCTTTGAGAAAATTGAGAACTGAAGTGGAATTTTTTCTATTTTTTGGGGGAACTCAGAACTGAAATGTAACTATTTTTCTCTTCTATGGAAAAAATTAATATTTGAAATGTATCTTTCCTCTTATATGAAAAATTTCAGAACAGAATTTGAACTTTTTTTCTCTTCTTTGAGAAAATTCAGAATTGAAGTGGAACTTTTCTCTTCTTTGGGAAAATTGACAGTAGAACTTGAGCTTTTTTCTCTTCTTTGAGAAAATTTCGAACTGAAGTGAGATTTTTTCTCTTCTATGTAAAAATTCAGAATTGAAGTGTAACTTTTTTCTCTTCTATGGAAATATTGGGAACAGAACTTGAACTTTTTCTCTTCTTTTAGAAAATTCAGAACTGAACTGGAAATGTTCTTTTCTTTGGAAAATTTCCGAATGGAAGTGTAATTTTTTTTCTTATAGAAAATTCATCTGAAGTTGAACTTTTTCTCTTCTTTGGAAAAAATTCAGCATTTAAGTATAACTTTTTTCTCTTCTATGGAAAAATTCAGAAGAAAACTTGAACTTTTTTTCCTCTTCTTTGACTAAATTCAGAATCGAAGTGTAACTTTTTTCTTATTAAAGAAAATTCAGGACTGAAGCGTAACTTTCTTTCTCTTTTTTGGAAAAAAATCAGAATCGAAACTTAACTGTTTTTCTCTTCATTTTGAAAAATTCAAAATCGATATGTAAATTTTTTCTCTTCTGTTGAAAAACTCATAACTTAACTTGATCTTTTCTTTCTTCTTTTTGAATTTGCAGAACCGAAGAAGTACTTTTTCTCTTCTTGGAAAACTTCAGAATCGAAGCGCAACTTTTTTTTCGAGAAAATTCAGAACTGAAGTGGAGCTTCTTCCCTTCTTTGGGGAAACTCAGGACTTTTTTCTCTTCTTTGACAAAAAATCAGAATCGAAGTTAAACTTTTTTCTCTACAATGGAAAAATTCAGAACAGAACAAGAACTTTTTTGTCTCTTCTCTTAGAAAATTCAGAACTGAAGTGAAACTTATTCTCTTCTTGGAATACTTCAGAATCAAATTGTAACTTTTTTTTCTCGTCTTTGAGAAAACTTAGAACTGAAGTGAACTTTTTTTCTTCTTTTGGAAAATTCAGAATTGAAGTGTAATTTTTTCTCTTTTTTCGGAAAGATTCAGAATCGAAATATAACTTTTTTCTCTTCTATGGAAAAATTCAGAAAAGAATTTTAGCTTCTTGTCTCTTCTTTTGAGAACATTCAGAATTGAAGTAGAACTTTATATCTTCTTTGGAAAAATTCAGAATCGAAGTGTAACTATCTTCTCTTCTATGGAAAATTTCAGGCCAGAACTTGAACTTTTTTCTCTTTTTTGAGAAAATTCAGAACTGTAGTTGAACTTTTTCTATTCTTTGGGAAAATTGAGAATCGAAGTGTAACTCTTTTTGTCTTCTTAGAGAAAATTTAGAACTGAAGTACAATTTTCTCTCTTTTTTGGGGCAACTTAGAACCAAAGTGTTACTCTTTTCCTCTTCTTTAGAAAAAAATTCTTAAATATAATGTAACTTTTTTCTCTTCTATGGAAAAATTCAGACCAAATTTTTTTTCTCATTTTTAGAGAAAATTCGGAACTGAAGTGGAACTTTTTCTCTTCTTTGGAAACATTGCTAATGAACTTGAACTTTTTTCTCTTCTTTGAGAAAATTCAGAACTGAAGTGAAACTTTTTCTCTTCAATTGAAAAATTCAGAATCGGAATGCAATTTTTTTTTCTTTTTCGAGAAAATTCAAAACTGAACTGAAACTTTCTCTTTTTGGAAAAACTCAGGACTGAAGTGTGACTTTTTTCTCTTCTTTGAGAAAATTCAGACCTGAAATACGATCTTGTTCCTTCTTTGGAAAAATTCAGAATCGAAATGAATTTTTTTTTCTCTTTTTTATAGAAAGTTCAGAACTTGAGTAAAACTTTTTTTCTACTTCGGGGAAACTCAAAACTGAAGTGTAACTTTACCTCTATTCTTTGGAAAAAACTCTAAAGCAAAGTATAGCCTTTCTCTTCTATTGAAAAATTCTGAACAAAACTCGAACTTTTGTTTCTCTTATTTGAGAAAATTCAGAACTGGAAAGGAACTTCTTCGTTTCTTTGGCAAAATTCAGAACCGAAGTGTATTTTGTTCTCTTCTATGGAAAAATTAAGAATCAAAATGTAACTTTTTGTTGAATTATTTGTTGTTTTGTAAGAAGTATTAAGCATTCCCTTTTGGAATTTTTATTAGCATTTTATTTATTTTTATTTTTTATTTTCGTCAAGTTGGAGTACCCATCTGTTTTAAACCGAAAATGATATTCAGCCTTTGACATATTCTAACACCTTGCTATACTTTTCAAAAGGCTTTATAATATCATTTTAGAACAAGTTCTTTCCTTAACATTCCTCAAAACTCCATTTTTCAAGCTGCAGTACACTCCCTTTTTACTCCCAAATTCAACTTAATGCATATCCCTACTTCCCGACACAAATGATGTTTTTTTATTTGAGATGGTTTTGGTCTTTTCGACTTTATTTCTTCGTCAAATTTTTTCTTCGGGGCGTTTGTTTTCTTTTAGACGTGTTTTTTTCTTCGGTTTTTTTTCTTAGGGTGTTTTTTTTTTATTTGGGACGTTTTTCTTCCGGATGCTTTTCCCCGAGACTTTTTTTCCTTCGTAACGGTTGGAGGACTCATCTTTTCCACTCTCAAACTCGACTTTATACATATACCAATACCAAGGACGCTTTTTTGTACATTTTTTGTCTTCCTGGCGTTTTTTCTTTGTGACATTTTTTTATTCGAGATGTTTTTTTTCTTTATGACATTTTTTGTCTTCGTGAAGTTTTCCTTTAGGATGTTTTTTTTTCTCCGTCACGTTTTAATCTTCGAGACATTTTTTTTCTTCATGAATTTTTTTTCTTGACGTTTTTTTCCACCAAGATGTTTTTTTTCTTCGTGATATTTTTTTGTTCTTAACATTTTCTTATTCGAGACTTTTTTTTTCGTGACTTGTATCTTCAGGACAAAACATGGTGCTAGTTAAGTAGTAAATCCCCGAATTTAAAAAATAATAAAGAAAGGAGCAGTGCATAAGGGTCTGGTAGGAAGTATTAATAGGATATTAATTGTTAATTAATAAGGTGATATGTGGGATTTTTTGTCAATGCCTTTCTAAGAACGATTTATCAATATCAACTTATTAGTTGAGTTGACTAGCACTTCCTCTTTCATCCTTAGGAGTCCCCAGTTCAAATCCTACACCAGTCAAATATTTCTGAAATCATCGAAAACTGCCTAGCGATCATCTTAGACCATTACTCAATCTGTTTCGTAATAGTATCAAGAAAAGTAGAACCGAGTTTTCCGGGTTTTTGGAATTCATTGTACCCCAAGAATGCCTTAGGAAATGGCCATTACCGGGTTTGTTCAGATCTCATTGGTGCTCCAGTACACCATTAGAATTTTTCTTGTCTGTTTCTTTTCAGAGTTTATTGCTCCTCCAATTAATTCAGGCGCAGAACCGATCATATCATTTTTCGGGTAAGCGGACTATCCTTCGCCTCCCCCTGGTAGACCGATATATAACTATTTAAACACCCTTAAAGTATGATGTGTAGGGTTTTCTACTAAATAGTTTAACAATAAAAATAAGTAAACTTTTATTGTGTAATATAATTCTAATCTAAATTTTAAAATGGCATATGTCAATAAACAAACAAGGTAATTTATTAAAACTACGGAGCTAAAATATGATTTTGAATTTATCGGCTGAACACACTACTTATAAAACAATTCAACATAGAACTTGTTATAATGAAACACAAATTTTTCAAGCTTTCATGTTTGAAAAACTCATTAGTCTGTCCGTATTGAATTCACTTAGCACGTCATTTTCATTGGCACTGGATGCAAGCCCACTCAGTCGATCTTGACTCAACGTAGATTTTAGTAAGTTTTTATTAACTTCAACTTAGAGAAACTACTTTCGCTACTGGCAACTGATACTGATACTGGAAGCGTTAAAAGAATTCTCAGTGCAATAAAAACGTTTGGGAATGTTTCCATATAACCTTGTTTTGTTATATATGACAAAGCTGAAACTGGAGGACTCTTAAAGGACAGTATTTCTGCGAAACTTTGTAACTCCTCAAACGACTCGTCGCCGTTAATATCGCAGATCCTTCACTCAAAACGATTTGAAGATATTTACAGTCTTTCTTCAATTCTTCCGCAAAATTCTGCGGAATTGTCCGCGAAATTCTGCAAGAGTTGAAGGTCGTAGAGAAACTTGAAAATTTGCATTGGTTTGGTTTTGCATTAGCCTCAAATCTCTCCTCCTTAGTGAGAATATTGCAGTGTCTAGCACAACAAAGAAGACATTGACCTTAAATGAATGTTCTCCAGAATTTACAGTTTCATCTTCCCCTCATAAGAAAATTGTTTTTTATTTTTTATTTTCCTTCGGCGGACTGTGGTTTCTTTTTCAAACGCAGGAGCAATGCTGATTTTTTCTGCAAGTTTCATAGCATCGGTGATTGCGTTTCTTACTCCTTCATCAGATCCCATCTTGATTAGAAATAATTGCACTCATTTTATTAGATCCATCGAACTTTGCAAATCATTCATGACTTTCTGCAACCACTTACTCACCATATTTGTTTTGTGCAGGATCTCGTGCTGCCCTGTTAATAAAAAACACAGAAACATGAAGCTTTGTAGTTTCTTGGCAAGTGCCAAGGCGGAGTTCCTACCAAATGCATCGAGTTTCTGGTCTTGAGAAGCTTCATATAATGGCATCATATACTTCTTCAACATGGTACCTCTAAGCCAAAAAGTCCTCAAATCTACTCTCCCACCGTGTGTTACAGGGAGATTTCACTGTAAGATTTGAGACGTTATTAAGCAAAATATTCCATCTGTGAGTAGAACTTGAAAAAATAAAGATTTCTTGAATTGTGCTGAAACAGTCTACTACTGCATTGCAAAAGAGAGCAGCATCGTTAATTACAAGGTTCAGTGAGAGGTTTCTACATGGTACGTAAAAAGCACGAGGATTTAAATCACATTTCCTCTTCAGAACTACAACATGATTACTTTTTATTGAAGAACCATTATCATATCCCTGGCCTCTCATGTTATTTAAAGGAATGTCTCGTGTTCTCAACTCTTTTAGTAATACTACTGTGAGGCTTTTACTAAAAAAATTCGCATTAGGAACAAAGCCTAAAAATTGTTCCCTAATGAACACATCCTTTTCCGCTGCAATTTTAACAAATCTTACTCCTAATGTCTTTTACTCTGTGTTGCTGACATCAGAAGTGGGGTCTATTATCAAACAATAATATTTAGAATGCCATAGCTTCTCTATAAATGTGGTCTTAGATCTCACCATTTATAAATGAAAATGGATGTATTGATAATGAAAATGCAATACTTGATAATTGATAATGAAAATGCATTAATAATGAAAATGCAATAAATGAAACCTGACTTCCATTTATTTTACGCACTCCATCACATTCCCTCGAACTAAAATGCTTCTTTCCAAACACAAAAGCTGTTTAAGTCGCTTCTAAGCTCATTATTCTTAACATCGGAATGTTTTTTGACATGTTGTAAACTGCCTACGGTATATTTCGTTCAGAAGGGAAATAATCAGCACAGGGTATGCGTGTATCAATGTCTAGACGCGTATATAAAGGTATGAGGCATATGTAACTGTTAAGTTAAGTGTTAAAACTCACTTAAATTTATAAGTATTAATGCAATTATAGGTTAGACATTTGTTTGGGTCAAGGCAGGTTTTTTGACGTCACTCTGCTGCGGTGCATTCCCTCCCACTATGAAAGAAATTATAACTAGTAATGGGATACTCACTCTCTTTGAAGTGGCAAAGAAACCTGGACCAGTAGAAGTATAACCTAGATATCTACTTATAGGGTATCGTCATAATCTGCTTGGTCAAAAACCTTATTCCTGAGTTTTACAATCCTTCCACTGTATACTCCAGCCCTCAACCCCCTGAAACTGTTATAAATCATGGGTTAACTAGCAGAAGAAGGAGGCTGTTGCAACATTGTAAAGAGATATTTCGTGGCTCATCATAAGAATCTTTATCATACATACGTGTTCTTTGTAAATCTGTCCCGATTACTCTATCATAAGCACCCATATTGCAACAAAATAGGTAGTTTTCGGTGCAACCTTAGGATTAGAAATGCTGGGAAGCATTAAAAGGTCACCATACAGATCTGGATGGTCGAAACCTAATAACCAGAGGTTTGCCTTCTCGCCCTTTTATTGCTACCCTATAACAGGCTTGTAAAGAGCAAACCACACCCCATAGTAACCGAAAATATAGAAACGCGCTTTAAAAAAAGAAAAAAACATAGTGTCCTTACATTTTCAAAAAATTTGTATAAAAATTTCACGATATTGTACAGATGTAACAAAACAATTTTCTTTTTTAATAAAATTACACTTTGAGAAGTTAGATAAGAACCTGGGACCCTTTACTCTGATAAAAACAAACCCGCTAAAAAAAACAGACTGCTTTTGTTAAATGTGTCAAACCCAGATGGAGACGTGAAAATGGTCCGTAACCAGCCGTCAAATAGATCTGCAATCGCAATTAATTTTGTCTTGAATAAGCAATAGCAAATAGGTACAGGTTGGTAATGAGTTTTCGTAATATTTGTCACCGCCTGGCCTCTTCTAAAAGAAACAGTTTCTATAAATTAAAACAGCACTAATAGAGTCATTATTTTATGCTATTTCCAAACATCACTTTCTGACAATAGAAACCCCATCCTCCTCATGATGTAGCCCTATTAATGTACTTTTCCTTTAATTGATCTCGTGAAGCGTCATAGGTTCTAAGGAGAAATGGGTTTTACAGTTTTATCTTGATGGAATTTAGTTTCGCCTGAGATAGAACAATAAAATTGCAAATATAACAAGATTTGGAATTATCTTTAAAGAGAATAACATATAAAAGGAAATAATCTAATTCTCGGAAATATGCCGCACATTGTAGAGTAAGAATTTCGTTGTTTTGGTGTCTTCTGTTAGTTCTTTTTTACATTTTCGTTGGGCCATATCTGGAACCATCAAGGTGGCTGTGCATTGTCAGAAAAGCAACCTTGATATTTGAAGATATCGTAGAATATAGGATCCAAAGATACTTTTTTCATTTCTATAGCATGTTTCCTTTAAAGGAGGCAAACCAGTGGATATCTGCCGTTCCAACTTCAAAACTCTCTACAAAATAGCGGCAGAAAAATTGCAATAGCAAGAGCCTTAATTACCGTAGATTTTATTAACTAAGCCATCTTAAATTTTTTCAATGTCCTTCCGGTTTCTAAATTCTGTATGTATTTCATTCACGACAATGTCTCATAAACATTATTTTTTTTTTATATCTATTGCGAAAATTCCAAGGATAATATACCCTATGCCAAGGACCCTACCCCATGAACTCTGTCTGACAAGCTGTAGATTTTATTTAAGGGAGATATGATATAAAGCCTACATTTAATGCCCTGTTTAACCTAAAACTCATGTTAAAATCTATAGTTTTTTTGCCTAGATTTGGACAAAGATATTGTAATAAGTTTTTTTCGTATATTTTTTAAAGCTTAAGAAACAAACAAAGATTAATTTTCCAAAAACACGAGTTTTTCTGATGAGAGTAAAGAGCAAATTTAGAAGTTAAAATTACTGCTTCCTAGTTTATGCAATGAATTTTTGAAAGACAGTTTTGAATAAACCGGAACGTGAAATGACTAACTTTTGTCAATCAGTCATCAGTCAGTGTTGATTAATTTTTTTCGTTCTTTGTTGTTTATCGTATTTCTTATACAGCCAGTATGGTCTTAGAACACATCTAAAAAATGTTGGCTTCAATTCAGACAAAAATGACAACTTTCTCTATAAGCTTCAAAGATAAGTACAATTTATACATGGCTAAGTAGCAAGATAAATCAAAACACAGAATGTCCTCCAAGGATGTCAAAATTGCGTATCTGCAATATTTAAGGACGACTAAGAGTATTAAGTTGAAACTTTCCGAAGGGAAATTTGACACATCCTTTCAGGAATCCTTTGACTTTTTTTCTTGTTCCGCTCATAAAGCTTTGTCAAATTCAAAGAGAAGCATTTATAGTCTACCTCTATTCTTGCTCTTAATGTAGCTCTACTTTCCATGAATTACATGTAAATAGTACACGTGAAATACATGGGGCCATCGAAAGACGGACAACAATCCATAAACAGCGGTAATATTCACAACCAATCAAAATTTAAAAACCAGTCAGGAATATCAAATGGAAAGCAAAGACTGCATATTATACCTTCTAATGTGGTTTGTCAGTAGTTATCTAAGTACCATTTTGCGTAGACATATAGCAATCTCCATGTTATTCTACGTTCCATGGCAGCTTTCCAAGGCAGATTACCAGACTGGTTATTTGGCAGTGTATAATGTAGTCAAACATGTTTTGAGAGTATGATCGTAATTATATAACTTAAGCAGACAGGTTTTTTTTCTGTTAATCTATGGAATTTGCTTGGGGGTATAGCAATTCCCATGTTATTTGCTTGGCTTACGTTCCTTCCCATGCTATTCTATGTCCCTTCCATTGTTATTCTATGGGACCTCTACACGTGATTAAACACGTTATGAAACTACGTGCTATTTGCTTATGCCCCGTTGGTACCATCTCAAACGAGCGGGAATTTCCCTCCTGTTCCTAAACATTGCAAAAAAGATAGCAGTAGGAACGGGGATTCCCAACACAAGTTCGTTTCATTCAAATTTCAGGGGACTTAGCCCCCCTCCCCCCTCCAACAATACAAAACCTTAAAATATGATTATTATATTCGATAGAAAACGCTAAGTATGCTTTTTTCTATTATGTAAAACAAAAACTCTCTCATCCACTGCTTTGTTACGACCATAATTCCTTACTTTTAGCTATTTCGTTCAAAAAAAATGCCCCTTTTTCCCAATTATCAGAAAATCTTTTTTCCAGTCTAAAAACCACATGTGTTTATAATTACAGAGAGTCCCTTTTGAGGTCAGAGTTTAAAAGTGTCTTATCTGAGTTATGAAAACAAAAGGTTGATGAGTTAAGACAAGGATTTGTGTAATTCTAAACGCTTTGGCCATTCAAAAAGCGAGGATTTCTGTTAAATAAATAATTCTTATACATTTTAAAATAGCTTTACGCGGTTTGAGAGACTCTGTTGTTTTATTCTGTGTGATTTTGATTTCTGTTAAATAAATAATTCTTATACATTTTAAAATAGCTTTACGGGGTTTGAGAGACTCTGTCGTTTTATTCTGTGTGATTTTTTCTTTACTTGGTGGCCATTCAAAAAGCGAGGATTTCTGTTAAATAAATAATTCTTATACCTTTTAAAATAGCTTTACGGGGTTTGAGAGACTCATTCTCATTATTTTGTGTGATTTTTTCTTTACTTGGTGGACATTCAAAAAGCGAGGATTTCTGTTAAATAAATAATTCTTATACCTTTTAAAATAGCTTTACGGGGTTTGAGAGACTCTCTTGTTTTATTCTGTGTAATTTTTTCTTTACTTGGTGGCCATTCAAAAAGCGAGGATTTCTGTTAAATAAATAATTCTTATACATTTTCAAATAGCTTTACAGGGTTTGAGAGAATCTGATGTTTTATTCTGTGTGATTTTTTCTTTACTTGATGGCCATTCAAAAAGCGAGGATTTCTGTTAAATAAATAATGCTTATACCTTTTAAAATAGCTTTACGGGGTTTGAGAGACTCTGTTGTTTTATTCTGTGTAATTTTTTCTTTACTTGGTGACCATTCAAAAAGCGAGGATTTCTGTTAAATAAATAATCCTTATACATTTTAAAATAGCTTTACGGGGTTTGAGAGACTCTGTCCTTTTATTCTGTTTGATTTTTTCTTTACTTGGTGGCCATTCAAAAAGCGAGAATTTCTGTTTAATAAATAATTCTTATACCTTTTAAAATAGCTTTACGGGGTTTGAGACCCTCTGTTGTTTTATTCTGTGTGATATTTTCTTTACTTGGTGGCCATTCAAAAAAGTGAGGATTTATGTTAAATAAATAATTCTTATACATTTTAAAATAGCGTAGCTTTACGGGGTTTGAGAGACTCTGTTGTTTTATTCTGTGTGGTTTTTTTCTTTACTTGGTGGCCATTCAAAAAGCGAGGATTTCTGTTAAATAAATAATTCTTATACATTTTAAAATAGCTTTACGAGGTTTGAGACACTCTGATGTTTTATTCTGTGTGATTTTTTCTTTACTTGATGGTCATTCAAAAAGTGAGGATTTCTGTTAAATAAATCATTCTTATACATTTTAAAATAGCTTTACGGGGTTTGAGAGACTCTGTTGTTTTATTCTGTGTGATCTTTTCTTTACTTGGTGGCCATTCAAAAAGCGAGGATTTCTGTTAAATAAATAATTCTTATACATTTTAAAATAGCTTTACGGGGTTTGAGAGACTCTGTTGTTTTATTCTGTGTGATTTTTTCTTTACTTGGTGACCATTCAAAAAGCAAGGATTTCTGTTAAATAAATAATTCTTATACCTTTTAAAATAGCTTTACGGGGTTTGAGAGACTCTGTTGTTTTATTCTGTGTGATTTTTTCTTTACTTGGTGGTCATTCAAAAAGCGAGGATTTCTGTTAAATAAATAATTCTTATACATTTTAAAATAGCTTTACGGGGTATGAGAGACTCTGTTGTTTTTATTCTGTGTGATTTTTTCTTTACTTGGTGGCCATTCAAAAAGCGAGGATTTCTGTTAAATAAATAATTCTTATACATTTTAAAATAGCTTTACGGGGTTTGAGAGACTCTGTCGTTTTATTCTGTGTGATTTTTTCTTTACTTGGTGGATATTCAAAAAGCGAGGATTTCTGTTAAATAAATAATTCTTATACATTTTAAAATAGCTTTACGGGGTTTGAGAGACTCTGTTGTTTTATTCTGTGTGATTTTTTCTTTACTTGGCGGCCATTCAAAAAGCGAGGATTTCTGTTAAATAAATAGTTCTTATACCTTTTAAAATAGCTTTACGGGGTTTGAGAGACTCTGTTGTTTTATTCTGTGTGATTTTTTTCTTCACTTGGTGGTCATTCAAAAAGCGAGGATTTCTGTTAAATAAATAATTCTTATACATTTTAAAATAGCTTTACGGGGTTTGAGAGACTCTGTTGTTTTATTCTGTGTGATTTTTTCTTTACTTGGTGGTCATTCAAAAAGCGAGGATTTCTGTTAAATAAATAATTCTTATACATTTTAAAATAGCTTTACGGGGTTTGAGAGACTCTGTCGTTTTATTCTGTGTGATTTTTTCTTTACTTGGTGGACATTCAAAAAGCGAGGATTTCTGTTAAATAAATAATTCTTATACCTTTTAAAATAGCTTTACGGGGTTTGAGAGACTCTGTTGTTTTATTCTGTGTGATTTTTTCTTTACTTGTTGGCCATTCAAAAAGCGAGAATTTCTGTTAAATAAATAATTCTTATACATTTTAAAATAGCTTTTTGTGTCTTTCTGAACTTTCTGTGAGAGGCTGGGGTAAGTATTTTGTTTAAATAATTCTGGGAGGAAATGAGTTTTGTGGCTGGTGTGGAAAAATGGTACATGCTGAATATTCGGGTAAACATACGACTAAGAAACGCTTCACTATAAATAAGGCTATTGTGTTTTTCTGAACTTTCTAGGGCGGGAGTAACTATTTAGTTTAAATAATTCTAGGAGGAATTGAGTTTTTATGGATGGTATGGAAAAATGGTATGTGTTAAATATTCGGGTAAACATTCGACTATAAATAAGGCTATTGTGTCTTTCTGAACTTTCAGTGAGAGGCGAGGGTAAGTATTTAGTTTAAATAATTCTAGGAGGAATTGAGTTTTGTGGCTGGTGCGGAAAAATGGTACGTGTAGAGTAAATTAAGTTTGAGGGGGGTAAAAATGGTAGTTATTTAGTACCCAGTAAACAGGTGACTTGAAATGCTTCATGAGAAATAGTTTATTGCTAATGATACCTCCTCGACAGATATTTGTTTTATTGTATTTTATAGCTATTAGCCAAACGTTGCTCTGTGTTTGTCACACCAACTAGTAAATATTTATCCGGGTTTTATTTTTTTCTGTTCAATTATATTCAGTGTAAGCCAATATAATTACCTCATTCTTTTATTCTAACTTAACTTGTAGGAATAGGACTTCTAGAATAAGGATTCATTCCCTCGACTAAATCAGTTTATTCATGTATAATGGTGAACAAAAGACTATTAATTCTCCGTATTCTTCTTCTTCTTATCTAGCTAAACGTTGCGCTGTGTTTGTCACACCAACTAGTAAATATTTATCGGGCTTATATTTTTTCCGTTCAATTATTTTCAGTGTAAGCCAATATAATAATAGGGGGAGTAAAAATGGTAGTTATTTAGTACCCGGTAAACAGGTGACTTGATATGCTTCATAGAAGTAGGTTATTGCTAATGATACCTCCTCGACAGATATTTTTATGGCTCTAACAATTGTACTCTATGCTTGCCCAGAGACACGATGTGGCTTTCCCACTATTGCTCTATGGCCGGTTATCGACACTACCTAGTTTATTGCATGTATTAAATCAGTATTTTTTACACAGTGGAACGATAAACACATAACTAATATCTCTAAAAACGTGAAGATTTTTCTGATAATTGGGAAAAAGGGGCATTTTTTTTTAACGAAATAGCTAAAAGTAAGGAATTATGGTCGTAACAAAGCAGTGGATGAGAGTGTTTTTGTTTTACATAATAGAAAAAAGCATACTTAGCGTTTCTATCGAATATACTCATCATATTTTAAGGTTTTGTATTGTTGGAGGGGGGAGGGGGGCTAAGTCCCCCTGAAATTTGAATGAAACGAACTTGTGTGGGGAATCCCCGTTCATACTGCTATCTTTTTTGCAATGTTTAGGAACAGGAGGGGAATTCCCGCTCGTTTGGAATGGTACCAACGGGGCATAAGCAAATAGCACGTAGTTTCATAACGTGTTTAATCACGTGTAGAGGTCCCATAGAATAACAATGGAAGGTACATAGAATAGCATGGAAGGAACGTAAGCCAAGCAAATAACATGGGAATGGCTATACCCCCAAGCAAATTCCATAGATTAACAGAAAAAAACCTGTCTGCTTAAGTTATATAATTACGATCATACTCTCAAAACATGTTTGACTACATTATACACTGCCAAATAACCAGTCTGGTAATCTGCCTTGGAAAGCTGCCATGGAACGTAGAATAACATGGAGATTGCTATATGTCTACGCAAAATGGTACTTAGATAACTACTTTTGTCGCAAATGTTGATTACAAAAGGAAACTGTTTAAAGTATTCACCAGGCCTTCATTGTCCTAATTATCTTATGTCAAGAAGCAGGCTTTAATTATTGCGCCATTATTAGGCACTACACCAAGAATAGACAAAGAGAAAATGAAAAATTAGTGTTCTGACATACCGTGGTAACAAGTGTGTTTTCATTTCACTGATTTACGTCTGTGACGTATTTTTACAACCCAATCAAATTATTCTTCAGTTTCTACGGCAACAAATATACTGGTCGTTCTAAAAGCTCAATAGTTCCCTACTGTCAAGTTATGCTAGTAGACAGTGGCGTCGTTTGGAGGAGGGGGGCAGTTGCCCCCCCCCCCCAATAAATTGGTAAAAACCTATTATATAGCCCATGCCCCTTGACTCTTTGGATGTGGAACTTTTTTGACCCCTCAATAAAAATACTGGAGCTACGCTCCTGCTAGTAGAAGGAATAAGAAGTTATATAATTCTTGGTCTAGTTCCCTATTTGGAATTTTAAGCCAATAAATAAAGCGAAAATGTTGGGAGCCACAAGATTCTTTACGAGTAGTTCCTCTCTTTCTAAATTGAGTGACCATGAAACTAGACGAAGCGTTGGTTGAAACCAAGAGCATTATGAAAGAAGGGCTTAGAGGTATATCTTTGAGTTGGAAGAGAATAGGGTGCTCCAAAACTCTTCTTGTTTAGGTTGGGAAAGCAAAGCCAAACGTTCAAAACTTGACTGACTTAAGACTATAAAACTGGCAACAAAAAATGCCAGTGACGAATGCACAATGGAAAATATGAACTGAAAGTTCAGTGGATGGTTTGCAACTGTTCATTTCTTTGCTGTGTTGCATTTCTTTTCTTTATTGTTCCCTTGTATGTGTTTCTCGGTCATGAAACTTTGTAAGGGACTTGCAGTATGTTTCTTTACATTGTTTGTCAATGTAGAGTCAATGTCATTGTCACTGTGTTTGTCACAATGTGTTTGTCATTTTTTGTCAATGTCAATGTAATATACGAATTGAATTAATGGATTGAACAGTTAATGGACGATTTGCAAGTGTACTTACCCCAGATGATGTAACGTTGTGATGAGCTTGCGTTATTTTTTATAGCATAAAAATAAATAAAATTTAATAAGAAATTTAAAAATAATGTAATTTAATAGTAGAATATAAACTCGCTCTTTTAGACAGATTGTAATAACAGTATATACTCTGACTTTTATTCCTAACTTGGCTAAAAGACAGAGTAGTAATCAATATCTTGTATAGTTGAAAAATATGTTTCAAACAAATTCTTCGTCCTCAAGCTCTTGAAGCACAATGATATCTTCGCAAATTATTGTTCTTTTGGTAGATTAAGATGGGAGTGGATACAAGGGCCTCAGAGAAACGTGCCTCCATAGAAGGTCAAAAACTTACAGGGATTGGAGGATCGAAATATACCAATGGGAGAGCCCAATTTTTGTTGTTACTCGCCCCTAAAAAACGTAAATTCTGTGTCTGCCTCTGGATTAGGGTTGGCTATCACCATAAAATTATTGGTTGAGGATCATAGCACTCAAGACCTTTTACCCAGGAAGTGCAATGGGGGCCAGCCATCCTGTTCTTTCGCACACTCTTTCTGCTTACCTTCCCCAGATTTCTCCAGGTACCCATTTGGAGCTGGGTAAACTCTGGCTGAGCTTACAGAGTCACGCCACTGCTCCCCGTCCCAAACCAAGTAATTGGATACACTGGGATTTGAACTCCCCCCCCCCTCTTTGGACAGAGGATTCTAAATCCAGTGCACCAACCAATCGGCCAAGGTAAATGGAAACTATAAAAAAAATAAAAATCTAAAATACAATAGCAAATACAAAAAGAAATTTTAATTGCAAATAAAAAGAATAAGGAATAATAAAGAAATATAAAGAAACGATATTAAAAAAAGAATGATAACAGAGAATACAAAAATGTTATTTCCTAACTACAGTACATAATTATTTATGAGATGTCCATAATTTTTTTGCATAAAATCAGCACCGTCTTTACTTTTTAAATCCCCTGTCATTTAAAGTAGAAAAACTTTTCAGGATTATTTGCATCAAAATGATAAAGGTATGTACTCCAAGTCAAAGATGTATTTGGATTTTAATGTTGTTTTAACACTTAACATACAAAGCCAGCGTCGTAGAAATTATTTATAAGGCTGTGGTATTCTAAGGACCCCATTTTTCCCGTTATTTCAGAGTTATTTGTTCTGTAAAGCTGCTCAACAGTCTCATTTATGGGTCTTGAGATATATTTCATTCGTACAAGCTTTGAAATAAATAACCGAAAACAAAGAAAAAACGGTCACCGCATGCAACGTAGTAACCCAAACAAAGTCTTAATGGAACCTCAAGTACTTTTTTGTTGTTTTCTTCCTTTTATCGCAAGAATGTATTATAAACAAAATAACAAAATATTTATCCTTAACTGGTATAGGAGCAAGGATGTTCCGGCTGTTACTGTCACAAAAAAAAAAAACGACAAAATCATTCTCTGCGGTCCTCAGGGAGAACCGATTGTATGCATAAGGGTTTATGGCTCTTTTGGAACGTGCAATAAACACTTTGTGGAAGGGGCGTAGCTCCAGCATTTTTACTGGGGAGGGGGGGGGGGGCAAGATGGGGTCAACGTTCAGAAAGTCAATGGGCATTGGCTATCCTTCAGGGGAAAGTAGTAGCGTTTATGGCCTCTTCAATTAGTTTTTACTTACAGTAGGTATTAGTAGGGGTCGCGTAATAGATTTGAAACTGACATCATTTATGCGAGACCACACGTCAATTTCTAGACCAATCGTAGATGTTCTTAAGCCTAACAGATACGAACGGAAATGTCATCAGACCTCTACTTCTGGGAATTTTAGCATAAATTTACGTAACAGGCTAGGATGGAAATCAAGCTACGTGATTCTGCTTTTAATATGGCTTCACCTCGGAGCAATTGTATAAGTGCATTATACTTCTTGCTAAATATAAGCATTCATTTAAAGCGATTGAACAATAAGCATCTAATAATATGGAGAATATTGAAGATATTGTTGACCATTTAAGTGCCGTAAGTTTATTTTTTAAATAATTAATTGAGATATTTCGGTAATATTGCATTATATGAAGACTTCTTAAAAAGTCAAGTTTGGCTAGTAAAATAAAGAATGGGATATATATATATATATTTATATATATATATATATATATATATATATATATATATATATATATATATATATATATATATATATATATATATATATATATATATATATATATATATATATATATATATATATATATATATATATATATATATATATATATATATATATATATATATATATATATATATATATATATATATATATATATATATATATATATATATATATATATATATATATATATATATATATATATATATATATATATATATATATATATATATATATATATATTCACATTGTGAGGAGTGGGAGGGTAAAGCATAGCATATATTAAATGTAACCCTGGTAGAAATTTTTCTTTGAACACATTAATTTATTTGGAGGCTAGGCTAGCCTAGCTAGCTAGCAGTGAAAATGTCGCTTGATGTAAAGTTTAAGTCTATAATCTGTCTTTTTGTTAACAAGCTTTTTTATCTAATTATAGGCCTATATACTGGGAGTGTGTTATCAAGCCTTTTTCAACTATATAGTCTTTGTTTCTTGAGTTTATAGCATTTCGAAGGTTTTATAATGGGGTCTGTAGCCTAGACTAACAGTGAAATTTATCCTCACATAATTCAAGGTTATGCTCTTAATTCTGTTTTTAGAAACATAATTTCTTCGATGCTTCTTTTTAGTATTCTTCTGTTCTATAGGTTTTTTCTGAATGAAAGTTTGGGTACTTGTGTACTTTCTGGACCACACCTGAAAAGTTAAGTTTGGTTTATGCTAATGAAGTAAAACAAAATCGGATGAAAATATATTAGTATAGAAACAAATTTGGGCTTTATATTTGCACATTGTGAGGGATGGAAGGTAAAGTATAGCATATAATAAATACATAACATAGCCTAGGTACCTTTCCACATCTCCCCCCCCCCAAAAAAAAAGTTACTCTGAAAAAATGATACTCCACAAAATGGCTTTTGTGATCTGACTATCTCATAATGGTTAATGACTGCTAAAAAAAAATATTTATTTCAACGTACTTCAGTTTTAGGTTAATATCCGAAAGTATATTAATGGCTTCTTTCAACTTTGATAAACTCGTTATTATCCAAAAACAAAAAAAAATTGTATTACACATAATCATAGAATTTTTAAAAAACTTCCCCGAATCTTAATAACAAAGTGTCTTTGCTTGAACTCTACAAGATGCCAAAATATTTCTACACCCTATAATCTAAGAATAGATAGCTTCTTTAAAGAGATTGACTTTTAAAACAAGTTCACCCTTTTGAACTGCAGATGTGCTAATTTACATTTCGTTTTTACTAGAGTAGAAAAAAACTTGTATAAATAAGGAAGAGGGGAGGGGAGGGTCTGGAGTGTGTTTTTTTTCACTATACCTTGTACTCTACAAACAACTATAATTTAATTTCTATTTAAGGATAATTTTGGAGAATGAATCCCCCCCCCCCCCGAAAAAAAGGCTCGGATTGAGGATGCAAATAGAACACGACCTAGTGCTATTGTATATACTCCAGCTTCTATCTGCTTCTATCAGCTTCTCTTTTGGCGAGAATGTCATTACCCCTAATGTACGACCCTGTATTCAGGAATGTGAAGTAGCAATAGCCTCGCATGATGGTGTTAATGTGAGTTTAAGTTGTATTGATATTTCTCGTAAAAAGTCTAGCAGTGTTAACGGCGAATTCTCCCAGAGGAAATAAAACCTTTTTGACACTAATAATAATACTTCAGAGTGGTTTAATCTCCTCGATAAATAGGTGTATTTATTGAAATCATTGAACTACATCCGGCTTTGCTAAATCCTCATGAATTAAGATAGCAAAGTTTCCGATGCAAAATAAAGATGGTTTGTATTCTAGTCATAACTTATACAGTAGAACGTATGAATGGTGAGACGGAGAATCGGGGGAGCTAGATGGTACTTATGATGAATATTTTCACATGATATTTGTTTTCCCTTTTGATTATATTAGAAAACTATGAATATTGCACATTTATGACTATTTTATTGCAAATAGTGTCACTATTAAGTATGTTACATGTTATGATTTTCACTATTTTAGTGTGAGCGATGTATGCTCAGCAATTTGTTATTTTTTTTCTAGTAGATAATTCTCTAAGAAAACAATGAAAGTTATAGCACATTTATAAGTATTATAATTCAATTTATGTTTGGGATGGGAGGGGGATTGGAGTTGACAGCGAACTATTAGTATAAACATTTTTTAAAGTAAATTTTTGGCATCTAAGAATCGTTTTTTAGGATATTGATCTCTGGAAAGCATTTCCTTTGAGCGAAGAAAGATGCAAAATTGCTCATAAATTGTTTCATTAAAATTGAAAAATGGTATATGTTTGTGAAAAGTTGGACTCATGAAGCTCAAAGCGTATACCTTGATTTGAAAATGTGGATTTAATTCTAAAATATATTTTTTTTGTAGAGTCATGATCGGAGTAGAACTGTTTTATACATCTTTCGACTCTTTTAAAAATAGAGTTATTTAGATACTTGGAAAATAAGCTATTTTCTTTATAGATTAGAATGGATGACATATAGTCACTACCTTCTCCTCCACCTCAAGTATTAAGCCAAGAATTATACGACTTCATTGAGGGGACAACTTTAATTGAACCGCCAAGAGAGTTTCGTGGTAATCAGGTCACTTGAACATCGGCTGTCGACGAGCAAGACCTTGAACAATACAGTTAATTCTTAGAGATGTGTATTGATGATGGTAGTGATAATTTAGACGATACACCGTCTAAATTATTGATGACCCTGAATGGTCAGATAACTTTTTAAGACAATATTCCAGTGATGCTAATAATTGTTTTGGTGTAGACATAGCACAGTTGAACAAAGCAAAGAATTTAGTCCCGTTCAGTCAGATCAAAGTATGCTAGAGGGCGAGTTCGATTGGCTAAGTCCAAATAGCACACAAATTTTAAATAATTTTACCAGGGAGTTTAATGAGATCCCTGCCCCTACAGATTTAATGGACATAACCCATTTCAACCAAATTTAATTGAAGAAGAAAATAAATTCACTTGCTCTGATTCATATAGTCCTAACACGCTCGAGGCTATGTTAAGCGAACCGGTGGATTTCACACCACGCACCAACCTTAATGTTGAGATTGAACAGAGTAGAGAGGGAGGTGGTGGTAGTGATAACGATGATATACAATTCTCATCAACACTATCCGAATTTCAGCTAACAAATTCAATCTTGAACTCGATAGATGTTTTCACAGCGATATTCGGCGATCCTTTTAATACACTAATGGCTGGGGATATTATAAGTGACCCGATAAATATTGTCCATACATATGTGGAGAAGATTCAAGCACTTCTTGAACATTAAAGTCGGGCGTGGGAGGGGGGGCGAGACAGTATAGAGGCCTCAATACTTTTACAAATATTCTATTTAAATGAAAATCATTGCAATGTCTACTACCATTATGTGCACACTGAAATGCTGGTCTTTCACCCCCATTTGGGAAATTATGAGAATATTTTAATGGAATGGGTAGACAGTGTTGTCACTCAGTTGAATAATTATAATGAGAATGGTGGTGGTTCTGTGGTCTTATTTGTTGAAAATTTAAGTGTAAATTTATGTAAATTTAAAAAAAGATTTTATTTTAAGAGGGGGAGGGGTGGGGAAGAGGGCTATAGTTTTAAAATATAATCATGATTTAGAAGGGTGTCAGGGCGTGCAACGAATTTGTTTCGAAACAGGCGAAAAGTGTTCCATGTACGCATTTCTTATATCGGCTTTCCGACTTCTACAAAATAAAGCTACTAAGAGAGGTTTGGACGATTGAGATGTACATGGGAAGGAGGAATCAGATTTCCCACGAGTAGATTTCAGTTGTTCAACAGAAAAATTTCCTGTAACACTCAAAGGAATATATATTTTTGAATGGGCAAACGCGCGTTTAAAGATTGGTGTAACAGTGCTACAACATGAAACGGAATTTGAAGGGGGAGCGCGTACTAATAAAAAGGGGGTGATATATCCAGTAAGAGCTCCATCGATGTAATCAGTAAAGCACTGGGTTTGGCTGTTGTACACACCACCTACTGAACCTGGTTCAATTGGACATTTAAATCCAATTATGGATATTAGTAGAGTTCTGTGGGAGGGAAAGAAGGGTTTTGGGGTACGCTACTATCGTCCAATGTGTTTATCTAGATTTCGTAGCGATTTAAAGCTAGAGAATCACATGAAACATTATAAACGGCACGGCTATCAATCTGTGGAGACAGTGGCCGGTGATCGGGCAATTTTACGATTTAGAAATTTTCAAAATATACTTATGCAAAGTGATAATATCAGTTTAGACTTTGAGGCTAAACTCATGGATGTGAACGATCCACAAAATCCAATTCATATCAAAGAACATCAAGCTATTGCTTGGTGTTCAAGCTATTGCTTGATGTATCAAATGCCCACGCTCAAAGGGACGCCAGTAACACTATTCGCCTGTTAGAAATAGTTGAAATATCGGAGGAGAATGATTGTATGGTCACAGCATCGACTAAATTAATCGTCACAGCAAAAAAGGCAATCTCCCAGTTGCGATATACACATTATCCCTTGCTTCTATCGTCAGAGGATCGCTTGGCAATTAAAAATAAACAATATGTTGGGTATGTAAGGGGGAATTGGAAGAGGAAACTAAGGCGAAAGGGACTAGGGGAAAAAGCCTAAGGGGGGAGTCCGCGACAATAATCATTTAAGGCAGGAAATATCATCAGGTGGTAGTAATTTTCGTTGCGTAGTACATCAATCTTGCAATGTAAATGTAAGTCAACAGTACCTTATCCCGTTTCTCATCCACAATTCAAATTATGATTTGAAATGTATTTACCTACATTGGTACGTATGCACAGGGATGGAGTTGCAGATAGCCCCTGGGTAGGTAACTCATTTAACCTACAATATTATACCCAAATCAGCTGAGAAGTTGTTTCTTTTAGAATTCAAGTGGCAAACATTGGATAATGACAGTCTTTACTGGAATAAAATCGTTTTTAGATTCCTATATTTTTTCCCCAAATCTCTCAGTCAATTAATTCAAGTACAGAAAAGTGACAATTTTGATAGTTTCCCTCTGCTTAAACAACGCTTTCCTGAAAAAGAAATATATAATTTACTCACATTTAAAGGCATATATGCGTATGATTATTACAACTCTAGCGCGAGGTTAAGTGAGGAGAATCTTCCCCCCATTGAAGCATTCTATAATTCACTTACTGATAGTCAGTGCACTGCCGATGACTATGAATTTGCCAAGAGGGTTTGGGCTAAGGGGGACAGTAAAAATGCATGGGACTATTGTAGAATGCACTTGGCAAGTGATGTGTTAACTCTTTTAGATGTTTTCTGCAAGAACACAGACAAAATCTATTCGGAATTTGGCTTAGACATTGGCTATTATTTTCAACTCCAAACCCGGGGATGGATTTAATTCTAAAAATAAGTAGGGAAGGAATAGGTTCGATCACCGATGTAGATTAACACTTATTTGTAGAAAGACCTATGAGGGGAGGATATATTTTTTACGGGGACCGCGTCATGACAACTGATCCAACTGAACAGAACTCTTTCAACGGTGTAAAGTCCAATGCTGATTTTCTAAACATGAATTCTCTTTACCCTCGGCAATGTCTCACTACAGTTTTTCGTGTGGCAATTACAAAGGGCTTGAAAATCTTTCAAGCCATCGATTTTTCCGACATTCACACTGTCAAAGAAAATGGTCACAGTGGATGTTTTTCTTAAATTGACGGTCACATACCAATGGAGCTCCACGACTCCGTAGAGGATTTGGTTAGTCCGATCCTGGCCTGGCCCGGCCTCCGGCCCCCGGGGACATGGCCGGCCTCCAGCCCTCTGTGGGGGGGGGATGATTCTCATCTTTAAATGTTATAAATAGTTTATATTCTATTCTCTTAGCTTACAAATGTTCAACTCTGCTGCTGCTGTTGCTGTTGCTGCAGAAGTGATATTACGTGTATGCATTATTATGATACTTGTTGTTGTTCTTGTTGTATTAAATGGTTGCTAAAGAAAGAAATAATGGTTCTTAAATTGTCGTTCTGTTCTGTTCTCTTGTTATTGTCTTTGTTGACTGTTGTACAAAAAAAGTGTTGCTAATAAGAGAAAAATATGATTCTTAAATTGTTTTTTGTTGTTGTTGTTTCTACTGAAGAACGTACTAGGTAGACTGCTGTAGTCTAGGGGAGAAATTATTATTATTATTTATTCATTAGACAAGTATGGTTTCCAGTAAGTTGTAGTCCAACTGCATCAATAGCACTATGCATCAATTAAAACACCCTTCAGATCGTTTCTCTGTGATCCGTCAATGTCGGGGAAAACTACACTTTTAGCTAAAATAATTAAAAGTTGTAATAAAATGTTTTTGGAAAAACCGAAAAAAAATTTACTTTTGCTATAGTGTTTGGCAGGAGTCATATGACTAAATAAAAGCTATTGCTGCTGCTACATCTATGCCAAAACAATTAATACGAGGACTTGATGTTTTCAATAGTATTGAACCAAACTCTTAGCTGATTATTGGTGATTTAGCTGAATCCATTGAGCAATGGTCACAGAAAATGTTACAGCTGTTTACTGTTCGCTCACATCATGAACACATTTCCATAACCCTAGTTCTACACAATCACTTTCATCAGAGCAAGCGTATGAGGACCCTTGCTTTGAACTGCTTCTACTATGTTATCTACCGAGTTTTTCGTGATTCAAGTTCTCTAATTACTCTCAATAGACAAATATATACACGGTGCCCCGAAATTTCTACTTCCAGCGTACATTCAGGTAACAAATAAACCTATGGCTACATTCTGTTGGATCTTAATCAGAATACAACTGCGGATTTGCGTGTAGTCACAGATATTTTCGACAAAGAAATTACAGTATATCTTCCGGTGAACAGTAGAAAAGGCTATTAGTTGCCATCATGACACTGAAGAATTTATTAATCTAATATATGAACCTTGTTTAAATTTACCGAGGGCAATGTACACTTGCCAGAAGGTGTAAGACAACAGACAAAGCAACATCGTTCCACCGTGCGTGCCTTGGCTTGCAAAAACAAAGGAAAATATTTTAAAAGAAAACGTCTCCTTCCATCAGGCGATATCTTTTATGCACTTTTACTGTCATTAATCGCAAGACTTGTCAACAGTTTTCTCTGGATGGCTAAACCCTACAAATTGACTCCAATAGAACTCGTCCTTTCACCATTTGAACACTTCGAGGACAAACTAAGCAAATTCATCAATGATGAAAATATAGCCAATGATAAAAAGCTAGTTTTACTTCAAGATGCATTTCGTCGCGTGGACAAACATAAACCCTATCACGAGACCCCCGTAAATGTAATTGTCATTGATCCCCCCTCTCAAAAAAAGGAAACATCTCTTCAAGATTCTGCAACAACAACAACACCACAATCAAAAGAGAAGGAATTGAATTCAATAGTGACGACTAATGAAAACCTACTGCAACACACATATCGTGAACAGAGTAAAAGAGTATTAACATATCTCATGTTGGAAATTAATGAACGTCAAGTTCAAGTCCAATGCACAGGGAAACGATTCATATTTCAAGGAAAATGTTATAATCTACTTGATTTCATTTTTGATATGGTAACAAATCGTAAAAGAATTTTATCATTTGACAATAATCTATACAGCTTTCTAAATTTATCAAACTTCCCAAAAAGTCTTATTCGCAATAAGCAAATTCTAAAGAAATTAAAGGACTATAGTAATGCTGCCAGTCTTCTAAGAGCAACAACAACAACAACACCATTTAAAAAAGAAGAAGAATATTTTAAAATAATCTTGGAAAATACTAGCACTCCTAGCAGTGGCAGTAGCAGCAATGATTTGATAACACCGACCTTGGCTGCTAGACAAAAGTGACAACGTATTGGTATCAACTCACCTTCACAAACACCACCCTCCCGTATGCAAAAGGGTAGTGGGCATTACACTACATATTTACGTTCAAAATGGATGAAGTTTTAAAACATGTTTATGAAAATATTGGTGAAGTAGGAAGTCTAAGTTCCCTCACAGTGCTTTCTAAAGCTGCCGTTGTCAGTGGCAGTGTCAACACTTTAAAAAAATGCTAAAGGATATCTAGAAAATGAGCCGAGCTACACACTACATCGAAATCAAAGGCTTCGTGGCAAACATTATCGACAAACTAAAGCTTTTTTCCCAATGCATAAAATACAAGCAGATCTTTCAACTCTAGATGAGATTAAAAGACGACACAATACACCCAAAACATATATTCTAGTGGCAATCAGTGTCTTTAGTCGCAATAAATATGCTATTCCATTCCGATCAAAGAGAGGTGTTGAAGTTGCTCAGACTTTAGGAAGTATTCTTGAACAAGATTGCTATAGAAACATTCAATGTGGTCGTTGTAGCGAATTTGTTAATCCACGTGTGGAAAAGGTTCTATTGAAATATAATACAAAGCTCTAGCATAGTCATAGTACGATAACGGCTCCATTGGCCAGACGATTGATTAGATAGATTCAACTATTAATTTCGAGATATTGTACACAGAAAAATACTGCTGCTTTTATTCAGGATTTACATAAAATCAATCAAATATATAATCAACGAGCCCATCGATCTCTGTCCAGTGTTAACCCTCAGGAAGTTCATCGCAGTGAAAATACATTTGACACTTTTCTTAAACAATATTCCAGTTAAAAAATGTGAAGAAAAAGTTCAATGTTGGCAATACTGTTCGAATTAATAGAACTGCTAATATTTTTGAAAAGGGGAATTATTTATGGTCCACTGAACTTTTTAAAGTGTCAAAAATTGTAGACACCAGAACCATAACATATCGTCTGGGAGACACCAAAGATGATGAGATTCTTGGCAGTTTTTATGATTATGAACTACAAAAAGTTAGAAATAGTAGCGAAATTTTTAAAATTGAAAAGATATTAAAGAGTCGTACTCGCAGGGGCAAGAGACAGTTGCTTGTCCATTGGCTAGGATACGACTCTGATCTTGATTCTTAGGTGGCAGTTGAAGACATTAACAATGCCCAATAATTCCTATGTAACACTCATATCCAATGTATCTGATTTACTCTACAAGGATTTGAATAAAACAAGTGATTGATTTTTGGACAGAAGTCTCTCCCACCATCAAATTCGACGGTGCGTATGAAGTGACTCTTGTCGACTGTATTCTCAAAAATAAATATGATATCCTGAGAAAAAAATCACATGTATGATATAAAAATTAAACCCTGTGATTGGCCACCACTCGCTAACGATATACATAAAATTCAAAAGATCAATTCATTTGAATATCCATATGTTGTATTACCATAAGAGGAACTCAGTTTTATGAATGAATTGTGTCGTACTCAATAAAAAAAAATGTCTGCTCGTAAAAAAAGAGCGTTTCATTTCAATTATTCCAAGGAAGAGGGCAAGATCTACAACAGTTTACCAATTGCCAATAAAAAGATTATTCTCAATTAAAATCTAAGAGATCTTTTTGGCTTTAAACTCAATATAATCAATGGTAAAAGTGCCGGAAACAATAATGTTATTTTTGCTGACTACCCGCCTGCCTTCTCCTCGGACATATGTATATTTCTCTATTCTTCATTTGTAGAAACATCCAGAGTTGGCATTGGAAATGTTCCCCTCCTACGAGTTCTTGAACGAAAAACCAGTCAAGATTATGTTCATCATTACAATATAAAGCATCTTCCCTATATCCCTGTAAACACTTCCTCTTTGGAACTCTGTCAGTTAACACTAAGAACTGAATTAGTTGATCCTCTAGCAATATCAAAAGGTTTGGCCAGGATTACTTGTCATTTTCGACCCCTCGTTGTCGGTGTTCAATAACAAGATGTCTAATAGAAAAGTGGTATACGTTTTTCATGATATTGACTGCTATGTTGCCACTCTTGGCCCAAGACAACTGGGCAATGGAATACAAAGGTCATTCATTAATGTCTGGCTATGGTCTTGGCAGTTAGTTTGCTAAGTTGTTTCGCTCTGGCTAAAAAATATATTATACCGGCTGCGACAGATTTTGATTCCTCTACTTTATACGATTGGGGCTCTGGCAAGAAATATTAAAAAAAAAGTTCTTCGGAAAGTCTCGGGGCCAGTTCACGAACCCTTGGCAAGCAATTGAAATCTCGACAAAATGGAAAACGTTTAACAAGGTTGAGAAACAGTGCATCACTCGTTAGTCTCTACTCAGGTCAGAAACTAAAGACATCACTCCTGTCAGAGAAAAGAAGGGAAAAAAACTACTACTACAATAAGCAGAAAAAGAAGAAGAAGCCCAAGGAAGAGAATTGTTTGATCGAAACCGGATTTCTTTTCCTAGACTGAACAATGGCATATCTACCGCATAAGGATTCCCATCCTTCAATCACTTCATCTTTAAATCTATTCAATGCAGAAAATATTGATTTGAGAGTAAAACATGGATACTATGAATAATCCTATCCACAACAACCGCTCATGGAATATCCTATGAAAATTGTATACTACATAATTTATTTCGTCAAATCAGTGTCTACATAAATAGAACAATGGTGAGCACTAGCAACAATCTCTGAAATTATACAAGCTATATGCAGTTCATGTTGATGATACTAAAGTTATACAAGGAATTGAGAGGCTCCTCTAATGGATATGAATGTATTACAGATGACAGATGCACTTAAAAATGCTGAAACTAGTGAATTACATCTAGTTGGAAAAATATATCATGAGATATTTTAATATACCCCAATGGCTACCACCAAATATTAAAATGGATATAAAATTGACGCTAGCTCCATCCAATTTCATTTTACGAAAGGAACTTCCTGCCAATCCTGATGTAACTCTCTCTCTCTCTCACCTCGGCAATACTACATGTACAAAAGCAGCAGGTTATGAGTTCTGTTGCTTCGGCAGTGGAGAAACTGAGAGCCAGTGGAAATAATTTTGATTTAATTGTTCCTCATACAATCACCAATCAAAGTCATATTGCCACAGGCTTGCGCAAATTCACCGACTCATCCTTTGTCAATGGTAAAATTGCATCAAAATTAGCATTGGCATTTGTAAAAAGTGCTAGTGCAATAGAATCGTGGACACATTGCCCACATAAATTTGAGATGTTTTGGCTTTCATCTGTTGTAAATGGAATCCTATCTCTCATAAATGGAAAGTAAATGGAATCCCATTCTACAATCTATCTTTTTATAAATCCTATAGGAAATTGTATGAGTTGACAATGCAAACCCTAGACCATGATTCACAGCTGTTTGAAAATGGGATAATCAAAGAAATATTCACTAAAACACATGGTATCATTGTACTATACTTGTTTGGCAGTCAAGATATGAGTATAGTACGAACGGGTAGTGCGCGTTTAGAGTGTATATTTGCCAACCTATTACCTGAGAGCATCGCACTAGTCTCACTAAATCGATTTGAAACCTATTAGGATATCACTCCCCGAGGCAGTTTTCTACTAGACCTTACACCATGAACACTAGTCAAATAATCAGTGTATTTAATATGGACCCCTACATTTCCAAATACAGATTCTATTGTATACCATCGGACTTCCTTGGAAAAATTCAAAATGCAAGCAATACCATAATCATTGTTAATAGCAGTCCGTCGAGTGTGAAGACAGCTCATTGGCTGGGCATCTTTCAAATAACGAAGACTATCAAATTTTTTGATCCTCTTGGTCTACCCTATAGATTCTAAACTCCACACATCAAGAACAATATTGAAAGCAGTGGAAAAATTATTATTCAAGACCGGAAGAGAGTGTAGGATCTAACGACTAAAAGTTTGCGGTTTTCATGTGCTACTATATTTTGTTTTCAGATGTCGTCGTTATACTTAAAAGCAGTTTCTCAACATTTACGTAGACAATCCACGTCTGAACGATTTTATGGTGGAAAATATTTTGCAGAGCTGTATACTATTGATTTTGGTGCCCTACGAGTAAAGTCTTTTAAAAATGTATGTGAATTTGTTTATTAATAAAAAATGTATATAAACGACAACAACAATTTCTTTATTCTCCACTTTAGATTTATTTCTTCTTCTTCGTTTTAAAGACTACCGTCGAGAGCAACTAATGCTGGTAGATCATTTGAATTCACTGTATATTGATCTTGATTAGCTATAAAGTCAGGGTCACATTTTCTACACTACAATGTAACTTAACTCTTATCATATATCTTTGTATAGTCAATAGTACTATTTGCATTCACATTGTAAAATTCACGTGTTTAAATTTGTCTATTTGAAGCAATATCACATACAGTGTTTCAAAGTGGTGAATCACATTCTGTAACAGCTAAATAAAAATCACTAGGTTTATAGTCATAAAAGGCAGTGTCGTCACAACGTTGACGTAGAAAGCAAATTGTCTTGTTACCCCAACAGTTGAATCGTAGTCCTGATTCTTCCTCCCAAAAAAATAAAAAACCACGACGATACTAATCTCGTAAAAATAGACAAAAATCTTGTCTAGGGTTCTTTCGAATCTTACCAGGATAAGTAATCTTCCACTGATCAAATATATCATAGTGACAATTGGAGAATAGTGGCCCTCTAGGGTGAGAGTCACAAATCTCTTCAAGACATTAATTACAGCCAATAATTTGTACTGCATATCCTCTATTTAATTTACATGGATTGCATAATTTGCCCTTTTCATCATACTCTTCAATTATTGTACAATTCTCACATGGTCACCAACTGCCAAAAGTGTACATACATAGTGGATATGTATGGAACATTTTTTGGTTTCCACTGTTAACCCTCTCACAGCTAAAATGAAACTAATCTACGTTTGATAAATTCAGTGAGAGGAGAGAGAGGGAGAGAGAGAGGAGTAACTTTGTGACGTTACATAACCTGTTTTGAAGGGAGAGCCTTCTAGATAGAATCTGTGGCAATGTATTCAAAAGTATATCCACGATATTATTTTGCTTTGTTTCAATTAATATATCAACAAATTGAGGAAAAGAATTTGAGTCAAGTCGTAAAAGCTGCATACAATAGTCCAATGGGGGATAATCAGTTTTCATTATATTGATAAGTGTTCTGTGAGAAAATATCTTCCGTTGAAGAGATAACTCAAGAAAATCGTCATTCCGAATCAAATGTTTTTCCATAATCACAAGACTCGACCTAATTCTCTCTTTCTCAAAATTATCCATTTTTCAATCCTAACACTCTCACTGCTGACTCTAGACTAACCAAAATTCGTTCTACTTCAAGAATATTCGCTAACCTACTTAAAAAAATCTAACAGAAATAGAGAGAACATTTTGATTTCGAAACAATTTTATTGGAAGTCAGCATAATTACAACAATAATATATTACACATACAATTACTGATATAACTTTTTGTCCTCAATATGCTTCACTATTTCATTTAAAGCACTTTGAAGTCTATGTATATGTACTATATCGAGTTTCGCAGAGAAGCATAATTGTTCCTCCAATTTAAATTTACTCAATGATAACACGTATCTTGCATACACTTCATCCCATTCAGGACAAAGTCGAGATCCTCTTGTGATTTCTACTGCTATGTTTGATACTCTGCTGCTACCAGCTCCACTATCAACTTCTAATAGTGTAAAACATACCACTTATTATTGCAAATATATATATCTTGGCAAATAAATAAACGAGTATATTCAAACTGTTCTCTCTCCTTGAATTCTATTCTCACACTAATATCAACTATACTGAAAATCCTTCCTTATACTATTTGTGGTTGCTATGAGTGGTTTCTAGGACCTCTTGGGCTTATTACGTAAATTCATGCTAAAATTCCTGGAAGTACAGGTCTGATGACATTCCATTCGTATCTATAAGGCTTAGAAACATCTCTGATTGGCCTAGAAATGGGCGTTTGGTCTTGCATAAATTATGTCAGTTTCAAATCTATTACGTGACCTCTAATGGTATTAAGCATTCCTCTTGGACTTACTGCCACCTACCTCTAGTGTATTTAGATTATTATTATAAATTTGCGCTCCTAAAATTTCCTCAACTCCCCTTAACCACCCTCCTCTTAAATAACTGATGGGGAAAAGGGTGTTGGAGAACTTGTTAAAAACACAAACCTATATGTGTTTTAAAGATATCTGAAAATTCTGATTATTTTGTTCCGAATTTTATCCCGTTAGTGTAGGGGAAAATCAAGTCTCTTTGTTGAAAGGGGACTATCACAAATGTGAACCCATGGTGAGGCAGGATCATTAATTGGATCACGTTTATTAATTAATTTGTTCAAAGTTGAGCTGCTTCTAATGTTAAGATTGTCTCCACTTTCTGCTCTTTTGTTACTATAAGAAGACGTTGATGGGAATCAAATCCTTTTTCAATACCTTCTTCTTCTTTTTCCACTTTCTGTTGCTTTTAAATGTTGATTCTAAGCCAAAGAAAAAAAAATTATTGAGCTCTTAGCTTTATTGGTTTTATTAACCTATTCTAACTAAATAAAATTGAGAAAAAATTATATTTCAATAATTTTATAAAACAAATAAAAGTAGATAGCTTGACAAAGCTGGTTCTTACAGAACTGGTTAAGGAACCGAAAGTTTTGCCATCTTGCATCGCTAAGCCTCGGACACGCTTATTCAGAATTATCAATTTGCAGAATATGCAGAAGCCGAGCTGTCCTGATCTTTAGACCACTTTTGCATGCCTTCTTTCAACTGATGTGGTGATTTACCAGTCGGTTAAAAAGTAAGTATAGCCCGTTTCATCCCTAATTCTTCAATAGGATATTATTTTTCAAACAATAGCGAAAAAAGTTACTATTTAGCAAAGACACTGTTCGGTTAAAATCAAAAGCATTACAGAATACACAAATAAACAATGCACAAGCATCAAAAAAACATAATTTTAGTAGTGGAGTGTCAGCAGTGAGTTGCAGCAGACGACAGTATACTGTACTGTAAACAAACTTTCGGGTGGGTACTGGTGAGCTTAATAAGCTCGGCTTTTTTGCCAGCTTTACCATTCATAATAAAATGCATATCCCTTTTTCCCTTCGTTCAACTCCCGTACCCATCAAAGGTGACTAAATCTCGCTGTTGAAAAAGGCACTATTACAACAGCCCGTACATCGCATTAATCAGCTGCATTCGATTTGAAAATAACGTTTTAGCAAATAAAAAAGTACACCCTTTGAATTTCCACTTGTGAAGCCTTTTATAGGAAAATTACAACCCCCCTAATTGAACAAAATGAAAAAAATACTATTCTAGATGCACAGCAGTGATATGTCCTTGTTTTTTTGTCGTCGGTATTGAGGCACTGAATCATCATAGAGACTTGTTCAAAGACCCATAAAAGCTAATTCTTATATCTTATCGTTTTTTAGTAAATTAGACTCGATGAAGCCAACATAAAGTGCCACATGGTACACTAAAAGCGACACTTGGGTGACATTTGTGGAATGGAAAGGCTGGTCTGGACCCGAGGACAGCCATGAGAGCTAGTTATGGGCCCATTTATAAACCAATTTTTATATTTATTTGCTCCATATATATTTGACTTAATAATGCAATCATAAAGTATCACATGGCACCCAAAATTTGCACTTTGGATTATTTTTTCATTTTTCAAAATAAAAAAATAACAAAAAAGGGTGTCATCCAAAGAAAAAACTTGGTGGACAAATTTAACCCCACTCCTGCGGAAATTCTCCTCCATGGAGAATCCCTCCTGGAAATGTTCCTTACATTTGACATAGCTAGAATATTGTTGTGAAGTGTTATTCTATAGTATTTGGGGGTTGTAATCGTAGATGCCTTTATTCTCCCTTTATAGGGGAGATAAACTCTGGCCCTAAGGTAATTAAACTTTGGTAGCGTGCCTTAGGCTATGACCGAACTAATGAGGCGTACCGACTGGGTATGTTCGAGGGCTAAGGTAGATTGTAGAGAAGTTATCTAAAATACAATACTTTTATTCATTAAACATTATAATAATAATCAGATATATTCATTCTACTGGGACTGGCTGTCCCAAGTAGACCACAAGTCTACGAAACTACAATAATATATAATAAGATACAGACACTTACAATGATCCGACAAAATCCCAAGGTATTTCTAATGAGAAAATAAACGGGCAGAGGTTCACCCGGCAAGTCAAAAGGTCTGCCTTCAGTCTCAAAAATCGGGGTATATATACGAAAAACTAACCACGTCTTTCGGTACATTGACGCATTTAGCCAGGAAATTGGTTATTGAGCAAGTTCCCTCCAAGCCCACACATTCCACGATTTGTATCTTTATCTTAAAAAGTGGTATTTTGAAACTTTGTTTTTGCGTCTTAATATATTTTTACTCAATTAATAATTAACTAAATTAGAAAGCTTTACCACAATACTCCCCATTTAAAGAAGAATTGTCCCAATTCTCAATATTTTACTTTTAAAACATCTTAATTTCGTTTACAGCTATTATGCTGCCATCTTTGGGTCATTATGTGCATCTACCCTCAATGGGTTTCCTTAGGGTTATGTTTCTGGTCCAATATTGGCCATGTTCTTTTTTTGTCGAAGGATTTCAATTTGAAATTCATCCTTGTTTCTCTTTCTCTGTCTCTAGGACAGACAATTGCTCTTTTACCCTCTGCATATGCATCTTCTGTTTTATTTGACCCCAAGCGGCTTAAACATAATATTAGTGGTTTTGCTTAAATTAGATTTATATTAGAAAAGTTTTATGAATTTTTTTTGTTTAAATTTAATTCCCATTGATAATTTAATTTATCTGTGTGATGTGGTTGATATTTCGTGGTTGATATTACCGTGTGGTTCATATTTCCGTTTATATTTCGTTTTAGAAATGCCTTGGGTAAATTACACATAACATTTTGATTTTTAAATTTTCACATATATTTCCAGCACAAAGCATTTTCACATATTTCAATAACATAAGCCATTGGGCTATGTAGCACATTTTCTAGGCCTAAGTTAAGTTCTGATTTTATCTCACTTTCTGACGAACTTGTAGTAAAGTCTGTATTACTGCTATAGTTTCCAAATATCAGTTGATCGAGTATGGTTTGGTTTCCGATGGTATGTATGATAGTATCAGGATATATTTGCACTGGCTTTGAAATTTGCTACTTTCCAAAAATGCGTCAAAGAAAAGATTGAAGGAAAAATGGATCCGAAAAGATGCTACGAAAAATTTGATTTCCAAAAAAAAAATAGCTAGTGCTGTATCTAAAATAAATATCCACATTAGTATACATATAAAGCATATATTTTTACATATATAGCAGAATGAAACACTCAATTTACGTATATATCAATGCATTCGAAAGTTAATTACTTTTAATTACTTTCTCCCCTTTTTCAATTACTCCAAAAATAATAACCCGTTTAAATCGAAACATTATGTTCCTTGCTGGATTATTCTTTCAAACTTAGTACTAAACAGATTATTTTACAATAAAAAAAAATTATTAATACTCTGACTCGAGGTCAAACATTTACATATAACATTACATCACTAGTTAAAATTTAAAGTAAATTAAAACAGCTTATATATAAATAAGCATTGTATAATAACTTACATAAGTATTTAAGTCGCAAAACCAGATATGTTATTATACTATTGGTTAAAACTTAAAGCATTTTTAAAAAACAAAAACACGGTATAGACTAGTATTTATAACAGTAGATATTTTCTCAATTACATTTGTTACAACTATATAACTTTTCTCATATACGACTAAATACATTTTGTTTTAAAACTTTGGTTCTATTTCGAACCCACTTGTGTCATTAACTGTCATTATCTTATAAGCCTGTTTGTCTATTCAGACTTTTAAGCTTTTCAATTCTTTTCGAATTTCTAGGTACTTTAGACAGTTTTATAACGTTTTTGTCTGTAATCTCTCTTTTTTTCAGCTTTAATGTCTTTTTGGTTTAAGGCTTTTATTTACAGCTTATATCAGATAAGCTAAAAAAATTTTTGCTGTTCACCTTATACCTGTAATGCCATTATCAATTGACTTTGCCTGTACTCTGAAGGTTCGCTTACCAGGACTGCCTTCTGGTAGCTCCTTATAACGTTTCCAGGTCCTCTTGTCATGGGCTACAGGTAAAAAAGACTATTATGAACCTGCACACAAAATAATTATTTATTTAATAATTTGTGGCTGCAATTTTTTTCTTGGGCTATTCTTTTTTTTCAGAAAAAAGTGGCCCTTCTGCCGAAAATACCTGGCCTTCATGGCACACAGTAATTCAGTTTTTGACATACAAGTGACAATGACTATTTTCACTTTAACTTCCCCACTTTTAGTGGTCTTGTCTTAGGTTTCAACTTCAAGTTCTTAAGGCTATTATGTGCCTTACTTTCAATTTTCCATGTCATGCTAGTCATTTTTCTGAAAACGACTTCCACATAAGAGAGCCAAAATTCTTTTCTTTACTACTTTGAGCATTTCTCCAATATTTTTATTAATCTCGGCCCGTGTTTACCAATGTAACGGTGGCTCCGTAGTATTAATGCTATTTATTTGTACTTATTTAGTACAATTTTCATACTAGTTCGTTCGGCAAGTTCAATAAGTGCGTCAAACAGAGTTTAACTGACTTCATTGAGTTATTTTCCTTTTTGTTTCGTCTGTCTATATTTTCAACTTGATCCCTTCTCTTTTTTTTTGATTCAATATTTCAATGGAGCTTAAGGGTTTTTTCAAGTCTTTTTCCGCTTTTTCAGTAAAATATGTCTTTTTTTAAGCCTATATTTATATATTCCATGTTCTTTTTCATTAACCTTAACAAGTTTTTATGCTGATTGCCCTTTATGATCAAATTCATATCTCCATATTTCTAAGAGGTGGGGGGTGTCTAATTTTTGCAACTTGCATTTTTGAAATTATTTAAATTTTTTTTTCGAAAGTTTTTGGTTTTAGAAAAGTACTGTAGTTTTTCAGCTAATTTTTTTTTGAACACTTAATTAAGTTTTTACCCCGAAATTTCTAGTTCTCATTTATTCATAAAAATTTACGTTTTTACGATATCCTGATTCCCACAAAAATTGTGTGGTTTTCATCGCAGACACATATTTCTGTCTGTGGTATTACTTCCAAAAATTAGTGCCTATGTCGTGCCAAAAGTTGCTTATAGATAGGGGTTATTTTTTTGTGGTTTCCCTATATTTTTTTTATTTTAAATTTGTCTGGAATGGAATTATCTTCAGTTTAATTTGCGCCTCAGTTTTATACAGTCATTGAGTGTAATTTGTCCCTTTTGTGATATTTTGACTATTACTCTATTCTACAAGTGTATGGGTTTAGTGCATTGGCAGAGTTGCTGCATCATGTCATCTCCCATGGTTCAACAAGTCTGCCGAGCATTCAGCTCAAACCTCTTCCAAAGTTTGATTTTTATTTCTGATCTATATTTGGTTAGCTTGGTGGATCCCCCCAATGACAAGACGTTTAGCAGTTTCGTTTTTAAATGCTAATTGTCCTGTCATTGGTGTTTTTCACCCGCAATGTCTTCGCCCTGTTATTTCTGGTAATGGTTTGTTGTGAATTTATTTAATATGTGAAATTAATTATACCCGAGAAAAAAACTTTGCTTTACGCTGTGCTATACTTTTTAAATTGTGACCCATTTTATCTACGGCTTCTTGTTTATACACATCTTCCTTATTGGTAAGTGTTTAATTTATTATATCTTTTACTATTTATAACAAGATTACAGCTAGCTTGTACATTTCGCGATTCATGTAAACTCTCGCTGTCTTTCCCATTATAATTATTTTTAAAATTCTTAAAAAAACAGATTTTTTTTTTAAATTATCCCCCCGAAAAAAAATTTTTTTCAATATACATATCAAAAGAATTGCCTTTTAACGCTGATTCTAAATATGTATAATTTAATTAGGTTCACTACACCCATTTAAAAGTTACGTGGCCTTACTTATTTCCTTTTCTTTTTGAAGCGAAGCCTAATTTGTTTTGACAAGTCTTGACATTATACCGCTCGCGAAGTCTTATCTCGTATCGGAAACAAAATTTTTGCAGGAACCTATGATGTCACTTCAGATCGGAGCTATCATTTAACGTTAGAATGTGACGGTCATAATTTTTACTGGCGATATATATTTGAAGGAAAAACTTGATGTTATCTATATACCGATTAAAAAAGTAAATATAGATATTTCTTTAGAGGCTTTTTATTCGTTTATTTTTATTTAATACGTTTTGTTTTTTTGTTATAATTGTTTTATTCAAATATTAATCTGCTGGGGACTGCGCTTGTTCTGCCTTTCTCCGTTTCCTGGTCCGAGTTCTGGACCCCAAATTTTGATTTTCTTCTTTATAATATTGGCAAGTTTTTCCGTGGTCTCTATAGTGTGGTTTACAAGGCTCTGAGTCCGAGTGCTGTTTTGTGTGCCTCGTCAAATATCTTTAATCTTTGTTTCTCTTGATGTTTGGCCTGTTTTTCATAAGTGTTTTCGCGACTTGTGCTGCTGACAAAGGAACTTCTTGCTGCCCCTTTGGTTTCTTTACTGTTCTCCATAATTTGTCTCTCAAAGAAGGTTTCTTGACGATGGCCCAGGTTTAGCTATATCGGTTTCGGTAGAAGAATTTTCGGTGTCACATTCTGTTAGCTCGCGTCTGGTAGATGGCGTTTGTTCCGAAAGCCATTTTTGCGTTAAGACTGTAGGTGAGTCTAGTGTATGAAAATCAGATAATTCTTTGGTTTCTTCAATTTTTCTTCCTCTTTGGATTTAACCTCTGGTTTATTATGTCTTAAACCAGTAGGTTGTGTTTGAGGCTCTTCTCTGTCGCTTTCATCGCTAGTATCCGATGAACATTGAACTTTTCCTTTTTTCTCTTGTTCGTTGTGGAAAGTTTGTAACCAAGACTGGGCTAAATATTCCTTCCACTTCTCCCAACTGTTGTGGTCGTTAAAAAGGTCATAAAATTCATATGGTCTTCTGATATATACTGGCGAGATCGTGCCTTCTATTTCTTCTTCTGAAAGTATAGGCTCTGTTTTCCACGGTTTTGAAAAATATCCCTTTTTCATTCTATTATGGTGTACTACTTCTTCCTTTTCCTTATACTGATGCTTTAGAACATGTGTGTTAAGTTATTTGGTAGAATTTTTATAATCCTGTAAGGTCCATCCCATTTCGGTTTTAACTTTTTTGTTCCTTCCAGATTCGTTTTGTAAATATAAACCAAATCTCCTAAACAGTAACTCGTTTTATTTTTGCTTGTTCTGTCATATTTTTCTTTTTGTTCTGTTTTCGCATCTTCCAGATTGTCTTTAACTTGTTCCATAGCTTTTTTCATTCGCATCACCATCTCTTGCTTATATTGGGTCTAGGCTGTAATATATTCTGTCATTTTGTATTTCATCTAAAAAAATTCTGGGATCTCTTATATGTTGCAAAAAAATGGCGTTTCTTTTAAGGTACTTGCAAAAGCTGTATTTATAGCAAAGACTACAAATGGTAAATGTTCATCCCAATTTTCATTTTCCTCTCTTGCATGTATTCCCAGCATGTAAGCTAATTCCCTATGCTTCCGTTCAACCTTTCCCATTAGCTGCTGCCATATAAGACGAGGTAAACCATCGTCTAACCCCCAGATATTCTGTAATTTCGTCTAATAATTTGGCTCTAAAACATGGCCCATTGTCGCTAAGTAAAACTCTAGGGAAAATCCCGTGTTCCAGAAATAGGCGATTGACCGAAACTTTCGCAATGGTTTTTGTCTTTTCATCTTTAATTGGAAAAGCGTATAAATATGAATTAAAATGATCTACGATGGTTAGTACGCACCTGTTTCCTTTCCTGGAAACTGGTAAAACTTCCCTCGGATCCCCAAATGTCTATTGACATTATTTCTCCTACCCCTGAAGGGGTGGGGTATTGACCTAATTCAGCCATAGGGGTCTTTGGTGGCGACTTTTGTTTGGCGCACTCTTGGCAGCTTTGTATAAAAGCTTTTACTTTTGAGTACATTTTTGGAAAATAAAAAAATTTCCCTTCAGTCTCCCCATAGTTTTTGCTTCTCCCATGTGACAGCCAATCGTTGCATTTGCCATCTGTAAAACTTCTCCTTCCAGAGATTTTGGAATTACTGGAATAATTTTTAAGTCATTTTTTCTATATTCTTGCGATGGTCTATGGTATCTTACTAGAAGATTTTTACTTTCGTCCAGATCAAAATTATCTAAGTCCTTTAAAAAAATGTTTAAAGTGCTCTGGCAGTTCCGTTCCTTTTGATAAATAGGATTTCATTGCTAAACAAAATCATCTTTATTTTGATGCTTCAAAATATTTTCATTAGACAGTATTTCTACCCCTTCCAGTTCGTTCTGGATGGTTGCTATCACATTTTCTTCCTTATCTGGATTTCGTGACAAATAGTCTGGTAAAATATTTGTACGGCCCTTTATATATATTGGGGTGTATGAATATGCTTGCAGACGCAGTATCCACCGTGTCAGCCGGGCTGAAGTATTTTGCATCTTATGTAGCCAAACTAATTATTTTTGGTCTACGCGCAAAATAAATTTTTTTCCAAGTAAAAATTGTCGAAAATATTCTGTAAATGCTACAACTGCTAAACACTCCCTTTCAACTGTCGAGTATTTTTTTTTCTGCTTCCGTCAGTGACCTACTGGCGTATTGAACTATTGATTCTACTCCTTCAGAATTTATGTTTAATAATATGGGCCCTATACTGTACCCCGAAGCATCTGTTTGCAAACAGAAGTCTTGCGACAAATTTGGTAGTTTTAGTATTTGTGCCAGTAATAATTGCCTTTTTATTTCATTTAGCGCTTGTTTTGCGTCCTCTGGACATTCGAATTTGCCTGATTTTTTCAAAAGGTTCGTCAAAGGTTGTGCTATTGTGGCATAATTTTTAATATATCGTCTGAAATAGCTTAGCAACCCACAAACTGATCTGCAGCTTTTTTGATCTTTAGGAGGCTGTAAATTTTCTATGACTGTAAATTTTTTTGGATTTGGTGAAATAGTACCTTGGTTTATCAGGTGTCCAAGAAATACTAATTTTGGTACTACTATTTTTAATTTTTCTGGTTTTAATTTTAAGCCTGCTTTTCAAACTTTTCCAGTATTTTTCTAAGTCCGACCAAGTGGTCTTCCAAGTTTTCATTAAACAGAATTACATCATCTAAATAAGCCAAAGTATCTTTTTTCCTTCCTGGTTCGTTATCTTTTAACACCAAATTCATTAGGCGACTAAAACAATTTGGACTAAATGATAAGCCAAATGGCATACATTCAAATGTGAACGTTCTGCCATCGTCTAAGATTTCTGTAGCCTTATGCTTAGTTTCTGCATCTAAAGCGATTTGCCAATATCCTGCTATTAAATCAAAACTAGTGTAATATTTGAACCCCCTAACGAATCTAAAATCGAATCAATTCTTGTTAGCTTCATCACGTCTTTAACCGTGACGGCGTTTAGTGCTCTAAAGTCTATACATAATCTCCAGGTGTTATCTTTTTTTCTGACTATTACTAATGGAAAGCACTAATCACTAATACTTTCTTTAACTATTCCTGATCTTCCATTTCTTTTATTTGGCTTTCTAGCCATGGCTTTAAATGATAAGGTGTTTTATACGGTGACTTTTTGATTGGAGGGCCCTCTGTTGATATCTTGTGCGTGATTAAGTGAGTTAATCCGTAATCCGCTTTGTGTCTTGCAAAAGTCCATTTAAAATCCCAAAGAATATTTTCCAACCTAGTTTTTACGTTTTCCGGTAAATGTTTTAAATCAAATTGTTGCAAAAAATCCGTTTTCGACATTCCATACTCTTCTTGTGGTTGCGGTTTTAATGAGGATAAATGTTCGTGGCTAGTGAAGTTTACGCTTAATTCTGGACTGTTTAGAGATTTTATTTCCGAATTTGAAATCTTTTCTACTGATCCAAGTTAGGGGAGGGGAGGGGGAGGGGGGTCTACCTGGTTCAGTTTTATTTTATTATTACTTAGATTTGATAGTTTTAAGTACGTTATACCATTTTCAATTTTTATAACTTGATTTTCCACGAAAATCATTGGGTATTCTTTTATGGTGTACCCCCCTATCACGGCATCCATTGTTTTAACCTTTCCTTTTTTTTCATTTAATGTAGCTAGAACTTGAGCTGTCGTTCCCCCTTCTATTGTGATTTTTCCGCTTATTTTTAGGTTATAATTCGAATCTTCACTTTCTTTATTTGTTGTTACGCAAATTTGCCTATTATTTTCATTTGCCTGGTTTATTGTGATTGTATTGGATATGGGTTCCCATACAATCCCATATTTTCTGATAGCATCTACTCCTAGAATACAAGGGAATGGTAGCTGCTTGCATATTATGACTGTTACTGTTATTTCTTTATCCCCTGCACTAAATTTTAGTGGAGATTCTCCCAAAATTGTCAGCTTGTGCCCTGTCACTGATGTTAGGGTATTTTGGCATCTGCTTACTCGATTTTTGACACTAGGAGGAAACCTATTAAAAACTTCCTCTCGAATTAATGATTTAGATGCGCTTGTATCTAGTAAACATGGTAAATTTTGAAAACACTCAATTTTAAAACAACGCAAAATCGGTAGATTATTATTATTTGTATTTGTATCACAACATTCTAAACTATATAGGGGTCTTTGTAAGGAAACAGCTCTGTCGACCCTTACAGGCTGGTTTCTCCAATTAAATGCCTACTGTTTGGCCAAAAATTTCTGGGATTATCCCAGTTTTCTTCAGTGATGTTACTTTGACCCTGGGTATTGTTAACCGTTTGCCCCCTAGGCCTAAATTTAGGAATATTATTAGGTGTTTGCCGAGTATTATTTGTTCCCTGTCTTCCTAAATTTCTGTCCCCTGCGTTCTGAATTGGTGTCTTGTCTTGTACGTCTGGCCTTCTTTGCGTATTCTATGCCAGCAATCTGCTGCATAGTGGTTTGGTTTGCTAAAATAATAGCAATAAAATTTTCTCTTAAATTGTTTGTTTGTTTGTTTCCTGGTTATTTCTAAATATTTTTGATCTGTTCTTGTTGGTTCCCCAACTATCTGTCTTTGGTGAGGGAGGGTGCCCATATTTTCTATAGTTATTAGCTGCTAAACTCTCAAGGTCGTGGAATCTGTCAGCTATCTCCCTAGACGGCGACCCTCGGCCTCCGTCGCGTCTTTTTGGTTCACGATTCGGCTCCCATAGCTCACCCTTTTTTGTCCCCTTTCATATTTTATACTTTCTTGGGCTCCCGTGTTTATTTATTGACATCTGGTCAAACTTTTTCATAGCTTCGTCAATTTTTACCTCTGTTTCGACTAGTATTATAGCCTGCTCTAAATTTTCAGGTTTCCGCGATAATATTAGTCTTAATAACTTTTTTGGTAACCCTTGGGTAAAAGTATGTAATTGTACTTTCTTTATTGTCTCGTCATTTCCACCTTTTTCTAATTGTAAACACACGGATCTACAAATTTTGTCTGCATATTCCCTGATACTAGTTGAGGTATCAAATGTGACTACCTCTGTTCTTAGCCTCTCGGAGATGCTTGTCTCTATGAATCTTGTTTTTAAAAGATTCAATTAGAGTACTGATGTCCTTGGGCTCTTTTTCCTTAATTGCCTCAAAATGTTTAAGGGTGCTTCCCTTTAATCTGGCTGCAACGCATTGCTCTTTGACCTTATTCTCAAACGATTCAGTTAGTTCGTCGAAAATTTTTAATTTTTCGATAAACTCATCTACATCTGAATTTCCCGCGTATTCTGGTATAATTTTTGCAATTTCAAGTACTGTTGATAGGGAAGTCATTTTTTCCTCTGGTAATGCCATTTTATTTCAATCTACTATTTTTATCTAGCCTTCTCGACCCAGTTTTTCTAGCGACCACCAGTTGTTGTGAAATGTATTTTATGGTATTTGGGTGTTTTAATCGTAGATGCCTTTATTCTCCCTTTATATGGGAGATAACTCTGGCCCTGAGGTAATTAAACTTTGGTAGCGTGCCTTAGGCTATGACCGAACTAATGAGGCGTACCGACTGGGTATGTTCGAGGGCTAAAGGTAGATTGTAGAGAAGTTGTCTAAAATACAATACTTTTATTCATTTAACATGTAATAATAATCAGATATATTCTTTCTACTGGGACTGGCTGTCCCAAGTAGACCACAAGTCTCCGAAACTACAATAATATATAATAAGATACAGACACTTACAATGATCCGACAAAATCCCAAGGTATTTCTAATGAGAAAATAAACGGGCAGAGGTTCACCCGGCAAGTCAAAAGGTCTGCCTTCAGTCTCAAAAATCGGGGTATATATACGAAAAACTAACCACGTTCTTCCCGTACATTGACGCATTTAGCCAGGAAATTGTTTATTGAGCAAGTTCCCTCCAAGCCCACACTTTTTACGATTTGTATCTTTATCTTAAAAAGTGGTATTTTGGAACTTTGTTTTTTTACGTCTTAATATATTTTTACTCAATTAATAATTAACTAAATTAGAAAGCTTTACCACAATATTTTTAATTTGAAGAATTAAAAAAAAATGTGTGAATTTTTAACTTTCTCGTTGAGCATTATTTGATTAAGAATATCCGGAAAATCTGAACAATTCTTGGTAGCATTGCGATAGAAACCTCACATAAATTAAAACTTGCCAGGGATGGGAATAATTGACCCCTAGAGTTTTGAAAATCACCTTTCCCTTATGTTTAAAATATAGACCGAGACCGAGCGAAGCTCGGTCTCGTAGTGCTGCATGTTCAAACTTACAACTATAGACAAAGAGTATTGGTTGGTACCACTTATAAATAAGCGTAAAATTTCTAAATTTGGAGAAAAAAAATATATTGTTCGAATTCACTTTATCCTATTTTCAGCCGACGTTTATTACAGCATGCTGATTCAGAGATAAATATTACACAAGTTATGCCAATTCTTTTTTTGGAGCTGGTTAAAAGAAAAATTTAGAAAAGATAAGAAAAGTCAGCATGTTATTGTACATAGAGGCAGTTGAACATTAATGAATAGTATTTGAATTGAAAACTGAAGGAATATGACCACCTATTTACTAGGCTCACCTATTTACTTAATGAAGGGGTTCCAAAGGCGGTATATTTTGTATAAATGTTAATGTGGGACATATTAGGAAGTGTAATGGCCCCAGTTTTTCGCATTTTTTATATCATTTAAATAAAAAAAAACATTTTTTTTAACTGAAAGTAAGGAGCTACATTAAAAATTAAAACGAACAGAAATTATTCCGTATATGAAAGGGGCTCTCCCCTCCTCAACGCCTTGCTCTTTACGCTAAAGTTTTTATTGTTTTTAAAAATAGAGTTTGCGAGAAAGAGTCAAATTTTAGCGTAAAGAGCGAGATGTTGAGGAAGGGACAGCCCTAAAAATTTTGATTCGGTGACTTTGGGAAAAAATGAGCATGGGAGGGGGCCTAGTTGCCCTCAATTTTATTTTGTCACTTAAAAAGGGCACTAAACCCTTTAATTTCCGTTCGACTGAGCCCTCCCGCGATATTCTGGGACCACTGGGGTCGATACGATCACCCCTGGGAAAAAAAACACGCATCCGTGATCTTTCTTCTTGCAAAAAATACAAAAATCCACATTTTTGCAAATATTAGCTTGAAACATCTACAGTAGGCTTCTTTGATACGCTGAATCAGATGGTGTGATTTTCATTAAGGTTCTATGACTTTTAGGGGTTGTTTCCCCCTTTTTCAAAAATAAAGCAAATTTTCTCAGGCGCGTAAGTTTTGATGGGTAGGACTAAACTTGATGAGACTTATATATTTGAAATCAGCATAAAATTTTTATTCTTTTGATGTATCCATTGGTATAAAAAATTCCATTTTTAGAGTTTCGGTTACTATTGAGCCGGGTCGCTACTTATTTACAGTTCATTACCACAAATTAAATTGCATGGTGATGCAGAACACCATCGCGGGAGGATCCTCTATAGGAGGACAACTGCGGCAGGGCTAAGAGATCCAGATCTATCGACAACGGCGTCTGCAAAGGGCTGCCTCGACCTTTTCGGGGGTACCTGCAAGACTGGGGTCCTTGCGGTCAACTCTATTCCCACTTGAGGAGTGGTGCCCCTCGAGGAAATTATAGCCTAGTAAACGACACAGCATTCGCACGGGATTCTGACTAATGGACAATTCTTCTGGGCTTGGTATGTTTTGATGGGCGTCTTCGGGCTGAAAACCTCTTCCTATCTAATTTATCTATTATGGGCTGCCTCCCCGTAGTAGCATAATATTTGTAGTCATGAATATATAATGAGTCGGAGGTAATGGGCTTGAGACTGTCTGTGCAGGATTTCGACTCTTAATGATAGAAGAACATCGCCAAGTGCTGAAAACCATGTTGTGACCAAGATGGGCCCAGGATTGCAAAACGCCTCCATTCATGGAGGCCCCATGGACTTCTTGCTGTCCGGTTCTAGGCCGGCTTAAGCACTTCGGTGTAGACTTGAGAAGATATGTGATCCCGTCCTGCCCTGGTATCCGGGATCATTGCTTTTCCATAGGCGAAAGTAATTTCAATGATTTAAAGAACATGAAAATTGGAACTTGGAATGTTACGACATTAAAAAATGACTATCGTATCGACATTTTGACTGACGAATTCAGACGATTCGAGCTGAATTTATTAGGAGTTTCAGAAATTCATACCCCAGGGGTATGAAGCATGAAATTAGGTGATACAGAATTTGCTTTACTCAGGCAGGAAAGATGGGGTACATAGACATGGAGTAGGGCTCATGATGAATAAGGAAGCTGCTAAGTCTTGTTTAGGCTGGGAAGGTATTAATAATAGAATACTAATTGCTCATTTTGTGACTAGAAAGTTCAGGGTATCAGTTTTAGTAGTACACGTCCCTATAGAACCGACTGTCGGAGATACTAGTGACTCAGATGAATTTTACTTACAGTTACAGGAGCAAATAAACAGGGTCCCAGGTAGAAATATGATGTTATTACTGGAAGATTTTAACGCCCAGGTTGGTAGAAATAGGGATAGATGGTATCTCAGCCTAGGTAAATTTGGTGTAGGAAAAGAAAACAGTAATGGATACAGACTTTTGCAATTTAGTAGGTATAACAATCTAGTTATAACCAATATGGTGTTTGGTCATAAAATGGCTCATAAGTTAGCATGGTATTCACGTGATGGTAAGATCACCATCTAGTAGTGTCAAGGGTTAATTCAACGCTGAAATATCGGAAAGGTAACTACCTCCCGGGAAGATATGATGTTGGTAGACTCCAGGATGAGAATTTGAGAGAACCTTGCCAGGAACAGTTGAATAATAAATTTGAGAGTTTACAAAATTTGATAATGTGGAAGATGGTTGGAATAATCTTAGAAAAATAAGTTGTGAAGTTGCTGAAGGTGAATTAGGGAAGAAAGCTAGAAATGCAGCTAAGAATATTAGTGAAAAAGTTTTATGTTTAATAGAAAGGAGAAAGGACTTGTACAAGAATTATCTGAGTGATAGATCATGTGAAAACAAAAGAAATATAAAGAAAGTGGAGAAAGCATTAAAATATGAACTAAGGAGGTGTGAAGTGGAGGCCATGGATACAATTGCCGAGGATCTGGAAGATGCAGCTAGACGGCATAATAGTAAAATATTGTACTGGCATGTTAACAAATTGAGATGGAGTAGTCAATCTGGACTTGGCCCTGTTAAAGATAGGAATGGGGTCGCAATCAGCGATAAGGAAAAAACTAAAGAGAGATGGGCCGAACATTTTGAGAATTTGCTTAACCGAGATAAAGTTGCAGGAAGAATAGGGAGATAAGTCTGCAAACCAAGATTAGAATATTAGAAGCTACAGTGATGACAGTGGTCAAATATGGCTCTGAAGCATGGACGCTCCGAAAAGTGGATGGAGATTTGCTAGATGTTTTCCAGAGAAATTGCTTAAGGATTGTTCTGGGTACCCGGCTGACTGACCGTATTTCAAACAATAGGCTATAAGAAAAGTGTGGTTCAATACCGCTCTCTAGGGCTATAAAGAAAGAAAGGTTGAGGTGGCTAGGGCACGTTGTGCGGATGAAGGATGACAGATTGCCGAAGATTGTTCTTTTGGCCAACCGTCTAGGGCTAAACGGAAAGCAGGTCGTCCCCATCTGGGGTGAGAGGATGTCATAAAGAAAGACTTAAAGGAAATGGGAACTTCGTGGGCTGGTTTAAAAGGAAGGCTTTGAATATATTAGGGTGGAGGAGGAGTGTGCGTAGCTGCGTTGGCCTCAGGCAGCTTAGTGCTGCGGTGAGTTGTTAGAAATAGTAGTAGTAGTTACCACAAGCTTTTTGAAAACGAGGAAGGAATAATTAAAAATAATTATATGCTCAAAGTAAATAATAAAGTTGAAACTTAGAACTAGCAACAGTCTTATAGTTACTTAATAATTTTTTCTCAAAATTATTTTTTTGGGGGGGGGGGTGGATATATCCAAAGAATCTAAGTTTTATGCTGATTTCAAATATATAAGTTTCATTAAGTTTAGTTACTCATGAATGTTACGAGTCTGAGAAAAGTTCCCTGATTTTTGAAAAAAAAGGGGGAAATACCCCCTAAAAGCCTACCTTAATCTTCATGCAAATTAACCATCAGATTCAGCGTATGTGGAGTTTTCTATTTTTGCCAGAAGAAAGATCACGGATTCATGTTTATTATTTTTTTTTCAGGGGTGCTCAGTTCGACCCAGTGGTCCTAGAATATCGTGAGAGATACCATTCGAACGGAAATTAAAAGTTCTAGTGCCCTTTTTAAATGACCAAAAAAATGAAGGGCAACCGGGCCTCCTCCCACGCCCCTTTTCTCTCAAAATTGCCTGATCAAAATTGTAAGATAGCCATTTTGTTCGGCCACCAGGAATAATTTTTCATGGAGAGGGAAGTTTCCAGGGGTGAATTTTTCAGGAGAGATTTTACGCTGGAGGAATTTGCCAGAATTCCTATACAAAATTCTTCTTATGTCTTGCTTTCTCATTGTCAACTTAATTTTACGCATGGAGATCTTAATGGTAATTGTCCGGGGTAAATTTTCACCAGGATTGAATTGTCTAGAGAATAAATCCTTTGGGAGGAGGCAGTTTTGGAGGAGTAGCTAGGTATTCTGGTATTCTTTAAAAAAAGATGATGAAAATTAAATACAAAAACATTTGTTCAACTGAAAGTACGGAGCGACATTAACACTTAAAATGAACAAAATCATTACGTATATGAAGGGGGTTACTCTTTCACAACCCCTCACTCTTTACGCAAAAGTTTGAATGCTGTCCCAAATCCTTAAGAATGACTCCTAAAACCCTATGTTTGTTTAATTAGAACAATTAAAAAACTTTTTTTAAAGTACTAATAAACTCTTAGCGTAAAGAGCGAGGTGTTGTGGAATAGTAACCCCCTTCATATATGTAGGCTAATAGTTCCTGCTCGTTTTAAATTTTAGGTGTCAGCGGTACCAGCCGGACAAGATATTTGTTTCATTTGATTCATTAATTTCAGATTTTATTTCAAGCCTACAGTTGTAAGCGGTATCTAGCGGATAAAACATTTATTTGATTTGATTCATTAATTTCAGATGTGTCATTGTTGTCAAGCTAATTGCCAAGCGACATTGTTGTCAAGCTAATTCTCGAAACAATATTTACATTCAGATTAGAATGTTGATAAATAAAAATTCTTTCAAACATGATTTTGAAAAAAATATTATTTTGAAATATTTTAGTTTTAATGTGGAATTATTTATTCGTTATAAAAAATATTTTATTTCATACAAAAGCACTGTTTTGTAACAAATAGTAACTATTGGATAAACTAAAACATTGGCTATTGGCTAAATTTTACTATTGGCTAAACTATAAGGGATACTGGCCGTTGTTGTCAAGTTCCAACTAATATTTACATTCAGATTAAAAAAAGTTCTATATATTTCAAATGACATGGGCATAGTGCGTGAAGATTATGACAAAGGTTAAAGTTCAATTTGATTGCAAATTCTGTAGTTTTGTTTTACGCTTTTTGAATTCTAAGGTTTGCCAATTTTTCAAACATGCAGATTTTTTGTTAACATGACAGGAAGTAAATATTCAGCTATTTATGCATGAGTTTTTTAGCTTTTCAGAAGCCAAACTTATCAAGTCCACTTTAATAATTTTTTGTTTTGAAAATATAGTGCTTGATTAAATTAGCCTTATATAACTATTACTAACTATTATATAACTATTATATAAAAGAGAAAGTAATTTAGGTTAAAATCTGATAAAGATATGACAGATGAAGATCTAATCTAGAAGGTAACAAAAGCAATTGCTTTGCAGCAATTAAATAAAAAAACAAGTTTTTTCAACTAAAAGTAAGGAGCAACACTATGACTTAAAACGAACAGAAATTATTACATCTATAAAGAGGATTGCTTCCTCCTCAACACCTCGCTCTTTACGCCAAAGTTTTTTTAGCACTTTTAAAAAAGCGTCACATTGTTCTAATTAAACAGCCCCTGTGTTTCGGGAATCATTATTAAGGAATTAGGACAAAATTCATACTTTAGCGAAAAGAGCGAGGTGTTGAGGAGGGGGCAATCCCCTTATATATACGTAATAATTATTGTTCATTTTAAGTTTAATATTGCTCATTTATTTTCATTTGAAAAAAAAACTCATTTTTTTCATTTAATTTCTGATCGTTATTTAAACAATTCCAGAAAATCTGGCGCCACCTCCACGGAAAAACCCCCTCCCTACGGAAATATCCTCTAGACAATTCGATCCCGGTGAAAATTTACCCCGGGCAATTACTCTTAACCACTCCGCCCGTAAAATGAGACAGAAAAGAGAAAGCAAGACACATAAAAAATCTAGTATAAGAATTCTGGCAAATTCCCCCAGTGTATAATTTCCCCTGATAATTTCATTCCCTGGAAACTTCCCTCCCCGTGGGAAAACTCCAAGCATAAAAACTGACCACCCCCCCCCCCCCACCCGAAAATGTATGCATACATCCCAATAACAAATAAAATGCACAAACAATGGGCAAATTTATAACTTAAAGACCTTTCCCCAGGGGATGTGGGAGGGGAAGGGTTTATGATATAACTGAAGAGATAGTTATTGGGCCTTTCAACTTTGACAAACAAAATGGCTATCTCAAAATTTTTATTCAACTATTTTGAGAAGAAAGGGGTGGGGAGGGGGCCTAGTTGCCCTCCAATTTTTTGGGTCACTCAAAAAGGACACTAGAACTTATAATTTTCGTTCGAATGCGCCCTCTCCCGATATTTTAGGATCACTGGGTCAATACGATCACCCCTGGGGATAACAAAAAAAAACAAAAAAAAAGACAACAAATAAACACGCATCCGTGATCTTTCTTCTGGCAAAAAAAACACAAAATTCTACATTTTTGCAGATAAAAGCTGCAAACCTCTACAGGGTTCTCTTGTACGCTGAATCTGATGGTCTGGTTTTCATTAAAATCACTTGACTTTTAGGGTGTATTTCTCCCTTTCTTCAATAATAAGGAAAATTTCCTCAGGCTCGTAATCTTTAATGGGTAAGACTAAATTCAATAAAATTTATATATTTGAAATCAGCATAAAAATGCAATTCTTTTGTTATGTCTATTGGTATCAAAATTCCGTTTTTTAGTGTTTTGGTTACTATTGAGCCGTGTCGCTCCTTGCTTACAGTTCGTTACCACGACCTGTTTGATTACTAAACAACCCTTAGTGAAGCTAATCAACACAGTCCATTTTGAAATGCACTTGCTACTATTCTCTATAATCAGTACTCAAGGATGAGCTAAGACAATATGACGAACAAATGACGATATGGTGTATAACATGACAATGTCAATCGCTACTAGATAATTAGCGAATTATTGCAATAATATTCATAAAGAGTCGGTGTAAAACCAAGTCAGTCGTGAATCTGATTTTTTCATTTTTCTAGTTTATCAAAACAGTTCGTAGCAACGAACTGTAAGTAAGGAGCGACCCAGCTCAATAGTAACTGAAACTCTAAAAAACGGAATTTTGATATCAATAGATATATCAAAAGAATTGGGTTATTCTGCGGATTCCAAATTTATAAGTTTCATCAATTTTACTTTTACCTATCAAAGTCTACGAGCCTATGAAAATTTGCGTGCTTAAAAAAAAAGGGAGATACACCCCCTAAAAGTAATAAAATCTTAATAAAAATCATACCATCAGATTCAGCATGTCAGAGAACCCTACTGTAAAGGTTTCAAGCCCCTATCTGCAAAAACGTGCAATTCTGTATTTTTGGCCAGAAGAAAGATCACGGATGCGTGTATTTTTTTCCCAGGGGTGATCATATCATCCCAGTGGTCTTAGAATATCGGGTGTGGGCTCATTGGAACCGAAATTTAAAGTTCTAGTGCCCTTTTTCAGTGACCAAAAAGATTGGAGGGCAACTAGGGCTGCTCCCACGGCCTATTTTTCCCTACATCGTCAGAACAAAATTTTGAGACATCTATTTTGTTCAGCATAGTTGAAAAGCTGAATAACTATGTCTTTGGAGATAACATGACCCCTACAGCTCCTGTGGAAAGGTCTTTAATCAAATTTGCCCATAGTTTACGTATAGTAGTTATTATTGGGAAGTGTGCGTACATTTTTCCGGTTGGGGGAACGAATTGTCTTCTGGGGGATTTTCCAGTGGATGAATTCTCCATGGGGAGGAAAGTTTCCAGGGGGTGAATTTTTCAGGGTGAATTTTTCAGGATTCCTATACGAAATTCTTCGTATGTCTCACTTTCTCTTTGCCGACTCAACTTCACGCGTGGAGATGTTAAGGATATTAGTCCGGTGTATATTTTCGCCAGGATTGAATTGTCTAGAGGATGTATTTGTGGAGAGTAGGGATATTTGCTTGGAGGTAGAGCCAGATTTCTTGGCATTTAAAAAACTATCAGAAATTAAATTAATTTTTTTTTTAATTTACGTAAGGAGTACGTAAGGATAGTAAGGAATACTCAATGGCCTGCGCAATAGCCTACTGCACAGTGATAGGAAGATCTTTGTTGACAAGAAAGCCAGCAATCTTGAAGATGCTTCAAGGAAAGGAGACACCTGCTCCCTATACAAACACCTCCACGAGCTAACAGAAGGGAAGACTTCCACCATGAGCCGTGTTTTGTCTGTTGACGGAAGCATGCTGAATGACGATGCAGGCAAACTCTCCGCCTGGAGCAGTCACTACTAAACGATTCTGGCAGCCAAGGCAGTTTTTCATCCTGACCCAAATTTGATTCAAGCCGCCGTGGCCACAGCCGAGGCTACTTCCGACCTCGTTTCACAACTGTTTACCACCTGTAAGATCCGAAATGCTGTAAAACGGTTCAATCATAATCGAGCCCCTGGCGTCTGTGGTATTTCTGCACAACTCCTCGAGTAAGGGGGTGCAGCGGTGATTTTTGTGGCTCCAGCTAATCTTCTCAGCTGTATGGATGACGGAAAGCACACCGAACGACTGGCGTGCTGGCATCATATTGCCACTCTGGAAACGTAAGGGCCGCCGTCAAATTTGCTCCAACTATCGTGGGATCAGGCTTCTCTCCGTTCCTGGTAAACTCTTCGCCATGTCACTCCTGGACAGGTGTACCATCTCTTTGCGTAGAAAGAGAAGAGTCCAGCAAGCCGGTGTTCATTCCCGGCAGGTTGACGATGGAGCAAATTTTCAGTATGCGCCAGTTGATCGAGAAGACACGAGAATTCCACCGAAAAGCGTAGATCGCATTCGTGGACTTTAAAGCTGCCTCCGATTCTGCTGATCGCCGTTGACTTTGGCTGATACTAAGAACTATGGGTATACCCAAGAAATATTGCTCACTTTTTGAAAAGCTGTATGATGATACGGAAGGTTGCGTGCAAGTCAATGGAGGACGCAGTCCCACATTCTCGGTGAAGATTGACGTCTGGTAAGGTTGTGCCGCCGCTCCCGAGCTCTTCCACTGCGTCATAGACAATGTTATGACCAGCACGACGAATGACATTCAGTTCGGTCTTCAGTCCGGAAACCGGCTACTCTCTGATGCTGACTTCACCGACGACATAGCGCTAAATGCGAACACCGTCGAAAAGGTCGCCAAAGCTCTCCAGGTACTCTCAGAAGAAGCCTCAAAAGTTGGGACTTAATATCAACTGGCAGAAAACAAAAGTTATGCTCCTTGAGATCCCCATTTCCCGTTCTACTGTGAAGGAAGTCAACATCGGAAGCAAACGAGTAGATGTGGTTGAAGACTTCACTTAACCGGAATCTATACTATCGAAGGATGGCTTGATCACAAAAATAAATACTTTCTAAGACCACACTGGCTATACATGACGTATGAAGCTAAGAGAGGAAAGGAAATAATAAATGAAAAATTAAACCAAAAAAAGGGTGAAAAACAAGGATTTTGTCAGGCAGTGGTAAAATATGAAGACGAAAAACCAGCAAATATTTCGACAAAGACCTCCGCCAAGTCGTCCTCAGTGCTAAAAAAAAAACAAAAAGGTTTTTCAAAAAGGTCTACAAGATTGTTCAGATCTTGCGGAGTGAACTCTAAAAGGCTAGATTCTTGTTTTTTTTTTCTTTTTCTTTTAGCACTGAGGACAACTTGTCGGAGGTCCTAGTCGAAATATTTGCTGGTTTTTCGTCTTCATATTATACCACTGGCTGACAAAATCCTCGTTTTTTTCGCACCCTTTTTTGGTTTTAATTTTCATTTATTATTTCGTTTCCTCTTTTAGCTTCATACGTGATCACAGAAAAGCTTACATCTTGAATAGCCAAAGCGTCGGCACTTGTCGGGAGGTTTAGCAGCATCTGGCAAAATCCAAACATAAGCCGCTTTACCAAAATGCACATTTACAATGCGTTCGTCAGCACCGTGCTGCTGTATGGAGCGGAGACGTGGCCCGTTGCAAAAATCTATCTTCAGTGCCGTCAATGTCGCACAGAAGAAAACATCTTTGAAGAATCGAGGGACTTCACTGGACTGACTTCTTAGCAACAAGATAGTCCTGTCACGTACGGCACAAACTCCTTTCTTGACGCAGCTCGCCCAGCGTACTTTTTGGTGGTATGGCCACCTTCTTCGTATGTCACGCGACACCCCAGCACGGGTCGCAATAGACTTTGGCCCCAACCTACAGGGATAGAAGCGACCCAGGGGACGCCCCCCCCACACTAGGTGGAAAGACAAAGCCGATGAATTCCTTGCCCAATTCCAAATCCCAGTGGAAGAAGTGGCGAGCCTGGCAAGCAATAGGTCAACCTAGAGCCGCATGGTCTCATCGTTCTCTACGCCGAACCCTCGGTAGGAGCCTCAAGTCAAGTAAGTCAAGTAAGACAGTAAGGAGCAACATTAAAACTTAAAACGAACAGAAAATTATTACGTATATGAGGAGGGTTGCCCCCTCCTCAACACCTCGCTCTTTTCGCTAAAGCTTGAATTGTGTCCCAATTCTTTAAGGAAAACTCCTGAAACATAAGGCTCGTTTAATTAGAATAATAAGAAACTTTTTTAAAAGTACTAAAATACTGAAGCGTAAAGAGTGAGGTGTTGAGGAGTGGGCAACCCCTCTCTTATATGTTATAATTTTTCTTCGTTTTAAGTTTTAATGTTGCTCCTTACTTTCAAAAGTGAAAAAAAAACTTGTTTCTTTTATTTAATTTGTTATGTAGATTTCATGAAATTTACCTTAAAAGAGTTCTTAAGTCTTTTGCTTATTTTATTCAAAAGACCAGCAGAAACCTTAGGCTGTGAAGTACTATCTGCAGTGGTCATTTGGGGAAAATTGTACCGTTGGAGGAGGTCTTTTATATATAAATATATAGTGTAAATTTTGTGTTTAACGGAACACATATTAATATAAAATTTGCTCTTTGCTGAAAACAATTCTTATTTCCAGCAGTTTGTTGTTATTTTTCATAATATCAACAGCAACAAAATTACAATACTTATCAAGATTACTGAAAACAACTGATGAAAGTAGACTGACTTTTTAAAATATGATGATATATACTCATGGAAGTTTCAGAACTTGTGGAGTTATTAGCGTTATAAAAGCAAAATGTTTAAAATATATTTTGTTCTCAATAAATTTAAATGAAACTTTGACATTTAGATGGTTTTTGGGGAGTAAGCCCTACTTCTACTCTTACTATATTTGTCGTAACTTGTGCTCATTCAATGTTTGACTTGATCATTCATTGTAGATGCTCTTCGTTTTGGTTTAATTTATTGATTGACAGGGGATTATATTTGTTTTAAACTTGAATTAATATTTGACTTTATTTTTAGTCAGTAGTAGGGGCATTTCAGGTTCGATGACAGCCCTTCCCCGAATTCCCATGATAGCCCTGTGACGTCACATCATCCCCGGCAAGATCCCAATGACTGCTCTATTTACAGCTTGTAGGATTCCCATGACAGCCCCTGTTTCCAGGTGTTCCAATATTGTTTCAGTTGGCAAGATTCCCACTACACACCCTTGTTTAAATGGATAGGTGTTTAGTAATATGGATTATGTGATCTTGTGTAACCTTGCGTCAAGATCCATGGGGAATCCCCGCTTGTAACTTAACGACAGCGCGCATCTTACTTAATGATAGCACACATCTTATGTAATGACAGCACACATCTTACGTACTGACGGCGCACATGTTGCGTAATGGCAGCACAAATCATACGTAATTGCAGCGCACACATCACTGTCAGATAATACTTTTTTTAGGTTTTATTATAAGCTGAAATACTCAAACCCATTCTTTTTTTTCTTTCTTTATTCTTTTCTTTATTTCTTTTTCTATTTAGTTCTTTGTCCTTGCTAGGACTCGAGGGGTTAATTTCCATCCAGCGGAACAGCGCTTCAAGCGCCAGGACTGAACTGCTGTTCCCGGTATTTTGTCCTGGTCAATACATTCTAGAAACAACCTATTGCGCGTGAGAGAAATTCTCATGTTCCACTTTCTGTAATAAGACGTTTCGTGCAACTACGATAATTTGCATGCAGACGGATATCTATTTCCAGAAATTGCACCTCTTCATTAGGTAATACTTTTTAGGAAGTTTTGCCAGATAATATTCTTGACTGTTCTTAATGTATTTTTAGTAATAAAATACGGAAGGGATGACTAAATTGTGTAAACACTTAGGTATTTAAGATTCGTCCTAAGCAATAAATCTTAAAAATTCACACTTTGAAAATAAAGTATCTAGAACTAAAACTAATTTATAATAATATTAAAACAAAGAAAAAGCAGTTAAAAAAAACACGAAAAACGAAATATAAAACGTGAAATAGCTTACAAAGAATAAAGTATAAGCAGAAAAAACCATGCTCTAAAGAAAAATGCATCTTAGCAATAATTTTCAGATGGGCAAGATTGATGTTAGAGATAAATATAAACCATATTGAGGTATTTCTGAGAGCTATTAATAACAATACCTCGTTTCTTTGAGCCAAGACTATTAATATTTCACACCATCGTGACAATATACGGCTACACCCACCCCCCCCTCCCCATATCAAATATTTCCAGAGTGTGGGCTGATGTTGGAGATAAATTTAAACCATATTAAGAGCTTTTTTGAAGGGCTTTTAATGAAGATTCATCATTTCTTTGAGTGTATGTTAGATCTTTACTCCCCTCCTTCAAGGAAATATTTCTTTATAGCCTCCGCCATAACTCTTAAGCTGTAGAAAATAATATTCCATGTAATTCAGGCCACAGCGACATTATTTGATTGCCTTCTACCATAAGGACATGTCCTCGTCGCCCATAGGACATTTTTAACCATTTTCTCTTAAAAAATTAATTTTGTAATCTAAAATAAACACTGTTTATATTTGAACAGAGAGAACTCGGCATTTCATTGCTAGAATGTGACACTCTAAGCAATTAAATCCACAGTACCACAATATTACTGCTCTTTGCAACCCTGCGACACCTGCCATTAACATTTTAAGCGTTTTCTAGCGTTTGAACACCCTCATTTTCAATAACATTTTAAGGCGTGTAATGCTGTGTTGGTGTGAGGTGTTTTGGGGAGCGTCATGACTGGCTTCCCCCGTAAAAACTTCAATCATCAGATTGAATGTGTAATTTTTAGCATGTAATGTCTGAAAGTGTCTTAGGAATGATAAATGAGATGTCAGAGGGGGGCTGTCAAATCATAGTATCGATGCATGAATTGCTTGGAGTGTCACGTTCTAGCAATGAAATGCCGAGTTCCACTTTTCAAAAAAAAATATAATGTTTAATTTAGATTTGTAAGCTAATTTTCAGAGTAAGAATGTTGAAAATGACATAGAGGTGATGAAGGGCGTGTGCCATTTGGATGGCAGGGGTGTAATGCCATCGCGGTGCGGGGTCTTTTGGAGGTTATTATGATAGGCTTCCCCCGATGATAAACTTGAATCAATTGATTGAATGTGTGATTTTTAATATGAAACGTGTGAAAATGTCTTAGGAATGATGATGAAGGTGTCAGAGGGGCAGTCAAAAAATGGCACTGTGGCGTGAATTGATTGTAGTGTCACGTTCTAGCAATAAAGTGTCGAGTTCTGCTGTTCAATGCCACGCTGATGGTAGGGGACAGATTTGCGAAATATATTGAATTAGTGGAATGAAGGTATAATTTTTACCAAGAAATGTCTGAAAAATATATTAGGAATAATGATTTGATGTCAGAGGATGCCGCAGAATAGTAATAGTTTGTCACAGGGCTTGGAATCGTTGGAATATATTAGCAATAGAAAATACATCTATTGAAGGTGTCCTAACGCTAGAAGACGCTTAAATTGTTGATGACGGGAGTCGTCAGGTGCCGCAGAGAATTAAGAGTGTGTTACGGTTGCGTCAACTGCTTGGAGTATCAAGTTCTGGTAATGTAATGCAAAGTTTCGTTGTTTAATGCCACCAAGATGGTAGGGGGCAGGCGTGTCATATCGCGGTGGCGGGGTGTCCTTAGGAGGTTATTGTGAAAGGCTAGGCTCACGAAAAAAATTTGAATCAGCAAATAGAAAGCATAATTTTTAACAAGAAATGTCTGAAAAATGTCTTGAGAATAACGATATGAGTTCATAGGGTACCACAGAGCAGTAATAGTTTGGCACGGGGCTGGAAATTGTTGGAAAATAATATCAAAAGAAAATATATCCATTGAAGTTGTTCTAGTTCTAGAGGACGCCTAAAATGTTTATGACAGGTGTCGCAGGGTGTCGCAGAGCAGTAAGAGTATGGTACCATGGTTTGAATTGCTTGGAGTATTCTGGTAATGAAATGCCAAGTTCTGTTGTTCAATACCACGTGGATGGTAGGGTAAAGGCACACTATGTCATGGTGGTGGGTGTGTCTTTCGAAGGTTATTATAATAGGCTTGGCATGTGAAAAAACTTGAATCAATGGATTGAAGGCTGAATTCTTAACAAGAAATGCCTGAAAATGTCTTAGGAATAATGATGTGATGTCAGAGGGTGCCACAGAGCAGTAAGTGTGGCACAGGGATGGGAATGATTGAAATTTAATAGCAATATGAAATATATGCATTGAGGGTGTTCAAACGCTACAAGACGCTCAAAATGTTCATGACGGGTTTGCATGGTGTCGCAGAGCAGTAAAAGTGCGGTACTGTGGCGTGATTTACTTGGAGTATCACGTTCTAGTAATGAAATGACAAGTTCTATATTGTTGTCCTATATTTCCAATGAAATATATTCAATTTTTTTATTTTAGTTTTTAGTTCAGATTCGCTAAAGTTTGGTAAAGTTTTTGCTAAAGTTTCACTAAAGCAGTAATAGTTTGGCACGGGGCTAGAAATCGTTGGAAATAGTATCAAAAGAAAATATATCAATTGAAGTTGTTCTAGTTCTAGAAGACGCCTAAAATGTTTATGACAGGTGTCGCAGGGTGTCGCAGAGCAGTAAGAGTATGGTACCATGGTTTGAATTGCTTGGTGATGTATTCTGGTAATGAAATGCCAAGTTCTGTTGTTCAATACCGCGTTGATGGTAGGGTGAAGGCATACTATGTCATGGTGGTGGGGTGTCTTTCGAAGGCTATTATGGTAGGCTTGGCATGTGAAAAAACTTGAATCAATGGGTTGAATGCAAAATTCTTAACAAGAAATGCCTGAAAATGTCTTGGGAATAATGATGTGATGTCAGAGGGTGCCGCAGAGCAGTAATAGTGTGGCACAGGGAAGGGAATGATTGAAATTTAATGGCAATATAAAATATATGCATTGAGGGTGTTCAAACGCTAGAAGACGCTCAAAATGTTGATGACGGGTTTGCATGGTGTCGCAGAGCAGTAGAAGTGTGGTACTAAGGCGTGATTTTCTGGGAGTATCACGTTCTGGTAATGAAATGACAAGTTCTACTGTTCACTGCCAGGTTTATAGAAGGGACAGATTTGCGAAAAAAACTTGCATCAACGGGTTGAAAGCATAATTGCTAAGAAGAAATGTCTAAAAAATGTCTTAGGAATAATTATGTGATGTCAGAGGGTGCCGCAGAGCAGTAATAGTGTAGCACAGGCCGGGAATCGTTGGAAAATATTTTTTTATAGCTAATATAGAAGAAACTTAAAATATTGATGACGGGTGTCACAGGGTGCCAGAGGGCAGTAATAGTGTGGTACTGTGGCGTGACTTGCTCGGAGTATCCAGTTCCGATACTGAAATATCAAGTTGTGCTGTTCAATGCCAAGTGGATGGCAGGGGACAGGCGTGTCATATCACGGTGGTGGGGTGTCATTTGGAGGTAATTAAAAAAAGGCTAGGCTCGTGAAAAAACTTGAATCAATGGCTTGAAAGTATAATTTTTAACAAGCAATATCTGAAAAATGTCTTAGTAATAATAATGTGATGACAGAGCCACAGAGCAGTAGTAGTTAGGTACAGGGCTTGGAATCGTTGGAAAATAATAGCAAAAGAAAATATATCCATTGAGGGTGTTCAAAGACTAGAAGACGTTTAAAAATGTTGAAGGCAGGTTTCACAGGGTGCCACAGAGCAGTAATAATGTGGTTCTGTGGTGTAAATTGCTTGGAGTGTCATGTTCTAGCAATGAAATACCGAGTTCTCTCTGTTCAAATAAAAACAGTGTTTGGTTTAGATTACAAAATTCATTCTTGAGAGAAAATGGTTGAAAATATCCTAGGGGTGATAAGAGTGATGCCATGCGCATGGTAGGGGGACAGTAAAATAATATTGCTGGGGCGTGAATTGAATGGAGTATCATGCTCTACAGTTCAAAAGCTGAGGTAGAGGCTATAAAAAAACTTTCCGTGTAGAAGCGGAGCAAAAATCAATTTATCTCTAATATCAGCCCGCACTCTGAAAATGATTGCTCGGGGGTACCCATATATTGTCACGATGGTGTGAAATATTCATATTCTGCCTCAAAGAAACGAGGCATTTTCATTAATAGCTCACAGAATTAGCTCGATATGGTTTAAATTTATCTCTAATATCAAACTTGCCCGCTTGAAAATAATTGCTAAGATATATTTTTTTCTTCAATGCATGTTTTTTTTGCTTATACTTTATTCTTAATAAGCTTTTTTCGTTTAATTTTTTTTTTTCGTCGTGTTTTTTTAACTGCTTTTTCTTTGTTTTAATATTTTTGTAATTTTGTTTTAATTAATATAAATTGTTAAACAAAGTCTGTGTTTTTAAGATTTATTGCTTAGGACGAATCTTAAATACCTAAGCGTTTACACAATTCAAGCACCCCTTCCGTCTTTTATTAATAAAAATAACTTAAGAACAATCAAGAATATTATCTGGCATCGTTCCCTAAAAAGTATTACTTAATGAATAGGTGTAATCTTTAGATATTGATATTCTCCGTCTGCATGTCAATTATCGTAGGTGCACAAAACATCTCATTCTAGAATGTAAAACATGGGAATTCTCTCACACGCAATAGGTTATCTCTAGAATATATTGACCAGAATAAAATACTGGGAATAAGAGTTTAGTTCCGGCGCTTGAGGCGCTGTTCCAGTGGATGGAAATTGAACTTTTTTTTTCCTAGCGAGGACAAAGAACTAAAGAAAAATAGAAAGAAGAAAAGAAAAAAAAAAAAAGAAGAAAAGAAACGCTTTGAACGTTTTGGCTAAAAATATATCTCAAAAAAGTATTATGTGACAGTGATGTGCGGGCTATAATTACGTAAGATGCGCACTGTCATTACGCAACATGCGCGCCATCATTACGTAAGATATCTGTTGTCATTACGTAAGATGTGTGCTGTGATTAAGTAAGGTGTGCGCTGTCGTTAAGTTACAAGCGGGGATTCCCCATGGGTCCTGAAGCAAGGTTACACAACATCGCATCATCCATTTTACTAAACAACGGATCATTTAAACAGGAATTTTTCGTTGGAATCTTGCCAGCTGTGTTCTCTTTAATAGAACACCTGGAACAGGGATATTTTGATGGAATCTTGCCAATACTGAAACAATATTGGAACACCTGGAAACAAGGGCTGTCATGGGAATCCTGCCAGCTAGAAATAGGGCTGTCATTGAAATCTTGCCAGGGATCTCTTGACGTCACAGGGCTGTCATAAGAACCCCCGTGTAACTGAGCCCCCGTGCAACTGAACCACTTTGCAACTGTAACGCCGTGCAATTAAACCACCGTGCCAGTGAACCACCGTGCAGCTGAACCACCTT